>CBMN011745618.1:0-16361 GCA_000582825.1 Hordeum pubiflorum | reverse complement strand
GGCCTTTAGTCCCGATTGCTTAGTCCCGGTTGCCGAACCAGGACTAAAGGCCCTTTAGAGCCGGACCAATGCCCTGTTTTCTATTGGTGTGCGTTGCTGCGAATATATGTGTGTTGGCCGTAACCAATACCTGAATATGTATATTCTTTCGTACACATACATTTATTCTTTCATACACATACATATATTCTTTCATACACAGAGTACGTAGGAATTTTTTAGAAATTTTTGCTCTGCTCCCCGTGCATGCATCCAATAGTATCGTAGAGATTTTTTACTTTTTTAGCAGCACATGGATGTATGCACTAGTACGTGTGTATACGTATATATCATTTCACGTGTGTTTTGCACTCAAGAAAAATATTTTACAACAAACAATTACATGGGTTGGACATATAGCACAGAAGAAGAAAAAGATTTAAAAAAACATCGATCCATGATTTTCTTCTTCTTCCTTTTTTATGCCACGCACAAGTTTGTTAGTTTCTTTAAAAAATGTTTTTTAGTTCACTATGCATAAGTATTTAACTTCTCTTCTTTGGTACAATGACATGTTTTTGTTGCTATAGTTTTAGACCTTTTGACGCTTCAAATGATTTGGACTTACACCTCAAATGATTTTAGATTTATCACGCTTCAAATGATTTTAGACTTTCCATTTCTTAATGTACTTACCTAACATTCCTGCAAACACATGTCCTCAAGCTCCACCGGCAAAAAAAGAAAGCCTCAAGCTCTATAACATTCAATACAAATGAAATGGCTGGTTCGAATGATTTTATACTTTTCACGCTTCAAGCTCTATAACATTCAATACTTTCAAAACAAACATGTACCGAGTGGTTTGAAGAAACACTCGGTGAACATTCAGAAAAAAAAACGAAGAGAAAGAAAGAAGGAAACTTATGCAAAGTATTAAAGAAAAAAGAAGAAGTAGAAGAAAACCATGGATCGATGTTTTTTTTAATCTTTTTCTTCTCCCTCTTCTACATGGAGCATAGCACAACTTACGAAAAATTTCCTACGTACTATGTGTATGCGTACGTATTATAAAAATTTATATGGGTATGTTTATAGCCGAAATACCTACACCCGTGTATATGTACGTACTATTGTGTATATGAAATAATATACGTATTCGGGCATTCGACGACGGCCGACTCGCAGCAACACCATGCATATTGGTGTTTGTGGAAACATCCATCTTGTCGTTTGTTGAATCGCCATGCGTCTTGACATTCCACCTGTGCCACGTAGGCAATTAATGGTAATTCGGCCGATGCCTGGGCCAGACCAACAACGTCCTAGTGTTTGATGTTTCTATGTGAGGCAGAAACATCGCAATTTATGATGTTTATGAAGAGATCATTTTGTGTTGAAGTTTCCTGATAAGATCAAATTTGTGATTTTGGCCGCTGATCCGGCCCTAGGCGCAACTTAACCCAGACGTGGTTTGAGCAGCTCAAGGCAAATGCATAATCACTCAGCACAGCTCACCAACGTGGTTCATGCATAAGGTGTGTTTGTTTCCATTAAGAAATGGCGCGCCGAAGATATTGTCAGAGTAGCTTCTGGAGCTAGCTAACTAACTAACTGCCCGACATAAACACGGAAAGCTAGCTAACTAACCACAGCTATTTATAGTCCTTGGCGTGCTTGGCATGCAGTTTGTTAGAGCTGTCCATGGCAAATATTCCAGCACAAGAGGCTGGCATGTAGCTTGTGACAAAGCCAGACAAGGAGAAGAAGAGGACAAACATAAACGAGTTTTTTACTGTACATCGTACTATTCATGTGACTGTGTAGTATTAAATCATCTCAGCCGTTGAATAGCTGGATAGTTTTTGTTAATTTTTTCATCTATATCTATGCCAATATAAAAAAAAACAAAAAGACGGATCCGATAGATCTCGGTCATCAAAGCAGGTCCATCCAACGACCTAGACTGCTCCAATCGAGAGTTTAGCATGTAATTAATAGCGTACAAAATATAACACTAATCGCACAATCAACATGCACGGAAAATATCATACCTAATATCTTTGTGCAATCAATATACTGCCTACTATTAACACGTTCGCATTTACTAGTAATTTATAGGACACCTCGGTGTGACCACCTTTGTAGTTGCCTTCGCCGGTCATAGACGGAACCATGGCGGAGACACGGCGAGCAATGGCTAGACCCTTCCAATCGATTGCTCCCCTCAACGATTTGTAGTAGGTACTATACTGTATATATGCCAATTGATCGGAGCTAATTGCATCATTAGGTCATATGTAAATTTCTAATTGAACTAGCTACGTCAAAACTACATGAGACAAACTTAAAGGAGCACCGCATGTCTAAGGACTAAAAAAACAAACCTATTAATTAAGTTTCTTTTTTTGTTACAATAGTCAAAGATGAAACAAAAGACACCAAAAAGTAAGGGGATGAAAGGGTGAGATTTGTTTGATCTTCGAAGCTCGCTTTTTCTATATTGATATGGATAAATGATGGTGTCTTAGAAAAGGCACCAAAAAATGTGAAGTGTACCTACCATATCATGTAGCAAGAAATTCTTAAGTTCCTTGTCGAAGAGTTCGGACACAAATTAAAGAAGAAAAAATGGTACTCATACATTATATATAATGGTATGTATAATGGTAGACGAAGCACGAGATGAATTGAAAAAATAGGAAGTGGCTTTGGTTATTCACCATCCCCATGTCCAAATTTTTGGCTCCTGGGCGGTACCCATCCAACAGTCGATCACACTTGAGAGCTCACACCATCTGTTGTCTCTAATAGCGTCGACGAAGAAGTTGTCGTCATCCAGGATTTCGGGCTCCGTGCCCTTCAAGTGGGAGCTCCAACTGGGCATCACGAAGAAATCAACAGGCCATGAAGCCGCCGCTAGATCGTCATGCAGCTCCCTCCGCTGCTCACGGTGCCACTAGCGCCTCTGCCCCCGCCATGTCTCGTGGCCATGCGCATGGCATGGCAGCATCAAGGGTGTACCTTCCCAGCATGTCGCCACTGTCGACGTCGAAGGCGATGGCACTGTAACATCAGATAGCTTCGAAAAAGAGGTGTAAAAGTGCATCTCGACATGATCGATCAATCTGGGAGGCTAGTTTAGCTAGTTTCGTACTGATTTCCTTGGTCAAATCTTCATCGGAAAGTACTCGGCCAGACCAAGACAGTGCCAACAATCCCAGAATGGATGGATCATGTCCTGTCAGAGCAAGAGAAGAAAACACAGTGGATTCACAGTTGGCATGTAGAGTTTTGGTATTTGTTTTCTGTGTGTTCTGATTTTATCCATTGAAAAAAAATATACTACTCGTTTTGTCTAGTAGTATTGGTGGAGCTAGTCCATTGAATGAAGGCAAATTTTAATGGATGGCTCCTATTATTTAGAGGCACAGTAAAAGAACTCCGAATGATATTACACATTACAGTAACAAACGTAGTACATATTGCAAGCATAATTACAATCCTGGCGGTGAGATAGATCATCCAGTGTAGAGTAGAACTGAGCAGGTACGTACATGAAGACATCATGGTCACAAGGAGAAGACGACTAACTATTTTCTAGCGCCCCTTGAGGTTTTCGAGGCTTATGTCATGTACGTGGCTTTCCCCTGCTCCTCCGTAGTTACGGCGTGCAAAGCAAAGAGGCTCTTTCGGCTGCGGGAGATCAATGTCTTCATTATCCAGGCTTGCTACCACCCAAGACATGAGGGGGCGAGCGTCTCGGTCGTCCTGCACCGACAAGAGTCCGATATGGATGCATCGTAGAGCTTGAACTAGACAACAACCATCGATGATAGATGACTCGATTAGATCCATCATTTTCCCATCCTTCCTTAAGCTCCACGCCTGCATCAAACCAATCATGTCATTAATTAACTTCACAGTAGCACCCCTTCATATGAGTTGGACAAGTTCTAATCGCTATTTTTTCTTGAAAAGAAGGATAACCCAACCTCTGCATCAAACGAGCAATTTTAACATGCTCCCTATTGCCCTCTCTTTTTACATGGAGGGTAAGAAGGTAAGAGTTAATCGAACCCACTACTTAATGCAATCAATGGCTTAGATCTATTTTATACTCTTGCCTCTCATGTGCAAAGGAGGTAAGAGGAAGCATGCTAAAAAACCTTGCATCAAAATATGCACACAACAATAATCACTAAATAAAGTAAAATGCACTTACATAATCTATAAGGTTATGAGCGAGTGCACATGCGCTTGAGGATGTGGTGCCAGTCTTCATGCCACTCACAATTTCTAGAAGTAACACGCCAAAGCTGTAAACATCGGATTTGACGGAGATGATACCTTCCATTGCGTATTCAGGTGACATGTATCCACTGCTTTGACAATTAACCATGGTAAATTTAAACTTACTAACCAGTTGAATCACAAGAGTTAAGAGATCCCATAAATGAAATTCCTCACTACTCACAATGTTCCAACAACTCGATTGGTACGCCCTTCCTGTTCATGGACACCAAAGATCCTAGCTGTACCAAAATCAGATATTTTGGGGATCATCTCAGCATCCAACAATATGTTGCTTGCTTTGAGATCTCTATGAATCATCATCAATCTGGAATCTTGGTGGAGATAAAGAAGTCCCCTTGCTATGCCTGTGATTATCTTAAATCTTGTGGGCCAATTGAGCAGTGATTTTCTTGTGTCATCTATGAGGGAAAGAATTAGATGAATCATCTTGTGAACGATGTTGACTGAAAGTAGATATTTTCAATAAGTGAGTAGAACGTACTGAAAATGAAGTAATCCAAACTTCGGTTAGGTAGGTATTCATAAATCAAAAGCTTTTCGTCTTCATGAATACTGCAGCCTATAAGTTTGACCAAGTTTCTATGCTGCAACCTGGAAGTCAGAGCTATTTCATTTTTGAACTCCACTGCCCCTTGGACAGAACCTACACGAAGCCTTTTCACAGCAATTTCCTTACCATCTTCCAACGTTCCCTGAATTATTGAGTTAAGAAAGTTAATTCTTCCATTAATGGTCTAACTACCTCCCAAGCAAACAAGAAAGTCCTAATAACTGTGAGTACATGTGCTTCTTGCCTTATAAACATTGCCAAACCCTCCTTTGCCCAGAATGTTGGATTCATAGAAATTATTTGTCGCGGCAGCAATTGTCCTAAAGTTGAAAATGGGAAACTCCGTGTTACTATCAGCGAACTCATTGCAATTTCTTGTATCTCGTCGCATCAACTTTTCCCAGACAATCTTGCTTCCTTGATACCCTGTCACGAGTATGACACCGTCTGTTCAGTATCTTGAGACTGGAGATGGCAACAAAATTAGAATTAAAGCAACAATTTCCTACCTCTAAGGCCATAGATCCAAATAAGCCCCACGCATATGAGTATTAGAAAACTTGAAACAACTGGTAATATAATTTCTAGGGTTTTGATATTTCTCATGTTTCCTGCACAAAAATTAATTTAAAGAGAATCACCAAATTTTGTCAGTGCTAATCACCACATTCATAGCACACTCCTTTCTAGGATGCATGCATAATTACAAACATGAGGCCACTCTTTCACCAATTTACCTATTTAAAAGAAAAGAACCTATATACTAGTAAAACGTAAGCAAGCAGAGAAAGAGGAGCAAGGAATCATGTATACCTTGTAATCGTTGAGTCCGAACATAAAGGTTTTCCCCTCCTTGAGTGAGGTTCTCCATGTCGATCAAATCTCCCATCCATACCAGGCATCTTGTGTCATCTCCATCAATATCCATGTTGCTCATCCTGGAATAAGCATATGCCACACAGGAACAATTACTTCTACATTCCTCTGTGCACTCAATAAAGCTTCTCTTCGGGACATGTAAGAACTTGTCAGGGACCTTCATGCCCGGAAAGGCCAAGAAACCGTCTCCATGGGTGCACCTTCTCACCTCCTTCTGGCGGCATCCCTGTGAGAAGTTACCGGAGATCCATCCTTTTCCGTCCCTCGGCTCAAAACCGTCAAGGCACTTGCAAACTGGGACGATTTCTGTGTTGTCACAGTAACCATAAGGACCGCAATAGCCATACACATTGCACTCATGTTGAGGCTCTGCGTACAGGGCTCTCCATACTGACATGTTGCTCTCCCAACTTAGTATATTTACCTTGCCTGAGTAGTCAATCTCCATCCTGACCAACAGGACGAAGGAACCAGTCGGCATGCCGAAGGACATGTACACCTCGTCGCCGGCGTGATGTAAGGCCATGTAAATGGTAGACTTGTCTAGTCTATCCATGTAGAGGTAGTTTGTCCACACTGGGCTTCGCCGGTGTGGCCTCGAGCCATTCCAGACGAAGCACTGGAGGAGACTGCTAGGGTCTGCACCATAGGAGAACTCACCAGGGGATGGGTCCTGCTGGCCTTTCCAAGAGACTAGGTGTTGCAGTGGAAGTGTCTTGTGGCTGAGCCTAAGGTTCATGCCGGGTAGGAGAGTGTCGGTAGGGTGGTCGAAGCTTTGCCAAAGTATGGCACTATCAGCCAATGACCGAAGGATGAAGTTCCCAGTGTTGTCCAACACTGCTTCCACCGAGATGGTGTTGATGCTGATGCCGTTGTTCGTTGTCCATAGGACACGACCATTGCTATCAGACAAGACTATGTCGGAGCTGCTGGTCACGGCAAGGTTTGCAGAGGATAGGTTAGTGGTGATCGGTGTCGCACGGTTAGAAACCCATACCACGGTGCGCTCCGGGATGCCGTTGTACCATATGCCAACATAGTGATGGTTCCTCTTGGTGGAGTTTGATGGGGAGAAGAATCCCAAGGCAAATACCCCATCTTGGGAGACGAGGACACTGCCGGGGGAGAGCGGCTTGCCAGGGACAAGCCGGTTGTCAAATGCATAAAGATGGACACAAGTGAATTGCCAAGAAAGAAGCAAAAGGATGGCATACATGGGAAGGGAACGATACATTGGCATTCTTGATCTTCTGCTTGCTTGCAGGATCATGGAGTATAGTATCAAATTAGTACTTGCAATGAGAATGAGTATGGGGTCACCGGCCGAAGTGGGGTATATATAGAAGCAATCAGAGCACCATGTTGCCTTTGATTGGATGTTTCGACCCCGAAAGGAATGAAAGAGTGGTTGAGTTGTTCTAAATTTGTTCTGGCACTCTGGCACCTGCTGTTAGGATTTTGCTACTAATCAGACGATATATTGCTGGAAACTAGAAAGCAGTAGGCATGCTACTACTTTTTGATCACTTGGTTTTTTTGACAAATTAAACCAAGAGTTATAGAGAAAATATCTAGCTTCATGGCTGAATTCTCTACCTAGAAGTCACATCGAAGTACATAACTAGTACCTTTCTCCGCAATTTCAGGTACTATTGTTCATTTCAAAAAGGTAAATGTTTTATCAAACTACACATAATATTCACGATTCAAGTTATAGTATATATGTACCCACTGGTAAGGTAGTTTTAAAAAGTGTTTTTACAACAGATACCTGTCAAAGGAAGTATATCTGGTTGAAGAAGTGTTTAGTCCTACACTACTACTCGATCATATCCAAGATTCAAGCTATGTTCTGCATCCGGAGGTAAAGAGTGGGAAGGAAATCATGCAGAAAATGTGATTTAAAGCACTTAGCTTGAAGATCGTTTTTCAAGCTAAGTACTTTAGAATCACATTTTTCAAAGATCGTTTTTCAAGCTAAGTACTTTAGAATCACATTTTCCACATGATTTCCTTCTGACTCATTTCCTCCGGATGAAATTGCATTTTATGTATAGTTTACACTATGTTTTTACGTTTGTAATTTTACGTAACAAAAAAATAATTTTTACTACGATTATATATTTTATTACGGTCTCTTTTTACGTATGAAATAAGACAAAATTTACGGAACGTAAAATTATGGCGCATTAATGTTAAAATAGAGGAGGGATGAAGAATAACTATTCTCCACTCCGGGTGACGAATAGTCAATCCCTTTATATATGTATACATATATAATGTATGTATGTATGTATGTATGTATGTATGTAATATGGCATGGTGGAAAAAAGACGTCAGGATAAAAAAAACAGTGGATAGATGTGGTGGGAAAGGCGAAACGGGTAGACGAAGAGTTCTATCTTGTAGGAAAAGAAAACTACTTATTTTTTAAGTAGTAGAGAGAGAGAGAGACAGAGAAAAGAGTGCGCTAAGTGAGTAGTCTTGGGAACTACGAAATTTGCTCCACCACCGACCATCTGCCTTAGTGGGGGAAATTTTTGAGTTGGACCCTTTTAAATCAGGAGGGGGGGATATAAGAGAGTTAGTATTACATGTAGTTCGGTATGCTATTATTGTGTAATCATTGTTGTTGATGTGTTGTTCCTCTAAACTAAATTTAAATAAGTAAATAAGAAAATAAGAAAAGAGAAATATAAAAGAAGATTTTGAGGTAAAAATTAAAATAATAAGTGTGATAAACAATAGTTAATTTTCCTTCTTACATAACCTATGTGCTTTCGAAATGCTCCATAATTACCCTACAACTTATTTGCTCCGGTTCCATGGCAGGGAGCAACGGATAGAAAACGGCCCCGTCGGCATCGAGGCTATGTTGCCCTAGCAATGGACATGCCGCTCTACCGCATCCTGACTAGCAAGTCATGAAAGCGGTGGGGATTTGACGAGAACAACACCTTATTCTTCAACTGCCTCACTCTGTTCCAGAATGTGGGGGAATCTAGAGTTACACTTGTCTACCTCGTCTGGTTGAAGTTTCGTGGCTTACGATCCCGTATGCTATGATCCTGCACACACAAACGTTGAGGTTAGGCTCCACGATACCAGATGCACCAATGCATGCTCTAGTAATCCATGCCCAGTTGTACCACATGTCCACATTGCAAAAAGTGCGAAAGTCGGTCTACAATGTGGCGGATAAAAAAGGAAGGCATCGTCTAGCAGCCAGGGCCACATTTTATACATTTACTACATTTCCTACAAGTCATTTATGCACTATGCAGGGGATATACCATGAATTCATTCACTGGCACCGTTGCTTAAAGATTAGTGCTACTTTGGTTGTTGGCAAATATGTCTTGTTTCAACGTGTTACATGATGTTTAATTGCTTTATTTCTTGTTTTAAATGTATCATATTTCGTCGTATGCTAGTAAATACGAGTGCACCTGTTTCAAATCGGATTTGCAGGCTGGCCACGGTACACGACAAACACTATATTACATTTTGAAACTAGAAATAACAAACTAATATAACACTTTAGAACAAACCAAAGCCACAAAATGTAGTACGGGCCTGAAATTAACAGTGGACGGTAGATGCATGGACGATATCATTTATCCCACAACTCCTGCATTGAATTTACTCCTCACATTTGGAGGAACATAAGTCAATTTGCATCAGTTTTTTTTTAGAATCATGTTTTTTAGGGAATTTTGAGAATCATGTGCATCAGCTTTTTTTACGTGTGAAATTTCCATAAGCTAGCTATTTGGGCCAGTTTGCGCAACAAGCAGTCAGGAGGCATAAGACCGGCCGGCCAACGGCCTGCTGTCTTTGCGCTATGATGTGGTGCTATATATTGCTGTGCGCGTTGAGTTAACAAGCCTTTGCACACGGGCCGATCCAACTGGGCAAGCCCATTATACAAGGAGAGAAACCGGCACTGTAGTGACCCAACACCCTAACGAACTTGTTAATTGTAACGGTTTGGCACTGTAGCATCTATTTCACCGAAGCGAACCAGATTTTGGTCGGTTTTTATTTCAAAAACATTCAGGAAAATATGATATATTTGTTAAAACATGAACAATTTTTAATTTCTGAACATTTTTTGACACTGGACATTGTTTTAATGTATACAGGGAATATTTTGTTAATATAGGTCGAACAATTTTTATATACACATTAAATTCTTTTTTAATATATGTTTGACATTTTCTTAATATATGAAGAATTATTTAATGCACCCCGTACAATTTATTTAGAAAATACAGTGAACATTTTTGTAGTATACGTTGAACAATATTTAATACATAATAAAAATTATTGTAATATAAGTTGAACATTTTCGAATATATGTTGAACTATTTTACATTGCAGGGTGAAATTTTTAGTAGTGAACAGTGAACACTTTTCTAATACACGGTCAACTTTTTTTATATATACAAAAAAGAGAAGAAAGGAAACGTTTAAAAATAAGAAAATAAAAGGGAACATATTAATAAATAGAAACCTGAAATTCAAACTAACAAAAACACCAGAAAAAATACAAAAAATAGAAATACAAAAAATACAGAAATGAAGCAGAACACTGGGCCGGCCCATCTGTGTGCGCATGGGGCCTAGCCACGTCTATATACCTCCCGCCGGCGGCATACAGGAAAGATCCACCATTTGGTGAACTGCTGAATGAACATATGTTTTTTAGACAAAGTGCTCAACGAATACGACGCAAGAGAAATAGCTTGTTGGCTGTGCTTTTACAGTTTGGCCTTTATGGCTGTTTTAATTTTGTACTGCACCTAACTGTGTGTCGCTGTGAAGGAAAAAAATAGTAGTGCACCCACTCGAGAGTAAGACCGTGTAATCTATGTCGTCAGCGTGAATCTCTCGATCTGGCACTCATTACCTGACTTACTTGGCTGCATTTGTAAAGCTGACTTATTTTATTAACTGTTCTTTTGTTTGTTCGCTCCTTCTGTGTTTTTTATTTTTTGTGAATCATTCGTTCTACGTTTCCTCATCATTAACTGTTAAACTCGGTCGGCTTATGTCTCTTTTTCTTTTAGTTTTTTTGCGGAAAGCACCCCAGAACTGTAATATAGATCAGCTTCTGTCTTGTCCGATCGATTATCTATTTGGCAGAAAACAATCACGTTCTATGAATAATTTGATTGTTTCTCTAATAACATATTGTAAAGTTACTACCTAAAAATTACAAAAAATATAAGAAATATAACTGTTGGCTGAACTTGACATAGTAGGATAGTTGAACAGGAAAATAAATAAATAATATGAACTGAATTAGGAAATATTAGCTCTGAATGAGAATATTTCAACTAAATTGTGGAACACCTTTCTTTTCTAACTGCCAAAAAATTGCTTAGATAAACTACATTCAGTAATAAAGTTTTTTCACCCAAAAATCTTGCAATTTATGAAGGTTCACTTGAACAACCTCCCTTTGAAAAGCGCCAAAACAACTAAGTTTGGTTCATTATGATGATATAGATGGGAAACTTTAAAATAGATTGAAATAATTTCTTTTATTTGAAGGGCATAACTGAAATGTCTTTGTAAGAACTTCAATATTGGTAATTGAGTCTGGCTTTCACCATAATATAGGAAATAAAATCTAAACACATGCCAATCATCTTGGAATAAGAAGGGAATTGAAGAAAATCTTTAAAGAAGGAAACAAGAGATGGAAAGTGAGAAATAAAAATAAATATACAATTAAATCGGTATATTGAAGATCAAATTTTGAGAATGGAGTTTTTGGTTGGTAAGGAATCCTAGTATACCCATTCCTGGATATATTTTAAATATTTGCAAGAGACAAAAATCATGTATCATATATAGCATAGCGAGCAAACAAGATTACTAGAAGAAAACAAGATGAATTTTATTACGGTACTATTTATCTAAGAGAATAATGCATTTAAACAGTCTTTACAATAATAGAAGAAAACCTAAAATGAGTTCTAGCCAAAGGAAAAAAATCAATAGTTAAAGTCCCTTAAGTAAAATTGGTGACATATTTAAAATTTAAATTCGGTGAACAAAGATTTGAAATATATGAGCCTAGTTGTAACATCTGTACTAAATAAACAATATATTTTACATGGATTTTTTAGAATTTTAGTGATTTTTTGAATTTTGGTTCATCAGCTAAATGTCTATTTGGTGAACTAAATTTAATTTTGTATCATGAACTAAATTAAAATTTGGTGATCTGAAACTAAAATTTGGATCATGAGCAAAATTTGAATTTGGTGAGCTAAATTATAAATTCGAATTTTGGTTTAAGAACTTCTTTTGGTATTTCACGAAATAATTTGCATTTGATGAAATTAATATGAATTTGGTGAACTAATTTTTGAGTTAGGGGAAATTAATTCGAATTTTCCTTCATGAGTTAAATCCGTATTTTAATTTGGTGAACTATTCTGAATTTTTTGTTCAAGAACTAAATTTGAATTTTGGTTCATGAGCTGAATCTAAATTTTGGATTCCCGAACTGAATTTCTATCGGATAAGTTTAACTTGAATTTGATGAACTAAATGTAGGTTCGGGTCATAATCTAAATTTTTATTTGGTGAAGTAAATTTCATGAACTATATTTTGATTTGGTGGACTACTTTGTAGTTGGTGAAATTAATATGAAGATGGATGAACTAGAATGTATTTCGTTCATGAACCGTATTTTTATTTGGTGGACTACTTTATAATTCTTGAACTTAATTAGAATGTCATCAACTCTTTTAAATTTGAATCTCATGAATAGAAGATTCAAAATATACAAACCTTGTTGTAATGTGTGTAATAAATAAACACATGATTTTAATTTGATGAACTATTTTAAATTTCTTGAACTAAAGTTGAATTTTCGGCCACGAACTAAGTTTCAATTGGTGAACTAAACTTGAATTTTGGTTCATGAAATAACTTTGCATTCTGTGAACTAAATAGTTTTTTAATAAACTAAACTTGAATTTACTAAACTATTTTGAATTTGATGAAATATTTTCAATTCAATGAACTAAATTTGTATTTAATGAGTTAAATTTGAATATTGGTTCCTGAAATAGATTTCAGTTTGGGTTCATGAAGTGTTGACCTAAATTTCAATTTGGTTCATGAACTAAATTTAAATTTGATGAACTGATTTTTAATTGGTGAACTAATCTGAATTTTGATGAATTAAAATTTAATTTGTTTCATGAACTAAATTTGTATTTGGTGAACTACTTTCTAATTGGTGAATTAAATTTGAATTTGATGAACCTTTGGGATTTTAATTCGCTCAACATTTTTTTGATATATGCGAACCTTGTTCTTAATGTGTGTACTAATTAAACACTATATTTGTATTTTTTGAACTACCAATTTCTTGAACTAAAATTTAATTTGGTGAAATAAATTTGAGTTTTGGTTCATGACCTAAATTTGAATCTCAGTTCATGACTAAATAGAATTTGGTGAACCAAATTTGAATCCAGTTTCATGAACTAAATTTTCAGTTGATGCACAAAAATTGAATTTGGTGAACTAAAATCGAATTTGGGTCATCAACTAAATTTGAATTCGGTAAACTACTTTGTAATTGGTGAACTACAGTTGAATTTCGTAAACTCTTTTGAGCTTTAATTTGGTGAAGAAAGATTCGAAATAAAGGAACCTTGTTGGAATGTCTGCACTAATTAAACACTAAAATTTGAATTTGGTGGATTTTTTGTGAATTTGATGAAATAAATAATGAAAATCTTGAACTAAATACGAATTTGGTGAATGTTAATGAAATTTTATGAACTATTGTCGAACACACAAAGAATAAGATTTGAATAGGTGTTTTTTTAATATCATGGAAGTAGATTTGGATTAGGTAAACTATATTTTAAATTTGTGGACAAGAATCAAATTGGGTAAAATCTTTCTGAATAAGGACAAAAAAGTCGAATGGGTGAATTTAGTTTGATTTTTTGAAGTAATTTAGAGTTTATTAAACTTGAAGGAAAAAAATAGTTGAACTTTCGGTAAACTTTATTTGAAATATGAGTTTCAAAGTAAATATTTAATTGCTACGTAAAAAAGATGTTTAAGCAAAAATGGAAACTTTAGACGCGATTTCTTCATGTCGGGGTAGGTTGGCAAGTCAACAATCCGTGGCACTTCTGCTCAAATTGATTTGAAAACGACACCGACGTGAATTTTTGGATTCATGATGAAATTTCTTCAGGTCACAGGAAAGTGTAAAAATCATTTCAAGTCACACTACAACATTGTGCCTACACGTTCCACTGATGCTTTGTACTGTTACTTGTCTACATACACAACTCGCGTCTCATGTCAGTTCGTCTACATTCTTTGTTCAGAGATTTTACAGAATCATAAGTTCTGCGGCACAAATCTCTAAAATGAAGATCCACTCAGACAAAAAGACAAGGAAAGTTCTTAGGCTCAACAGAAAGAAGTACTTGATTGTTTACCAATATTCTGTTGTACAAAAGAAGAAGTTTCACGTTTAACTAACTGCAGTTAGAAGTGATAAAATATAGAGAAACTTCGTTGTGGCACATTACCTATTTGGCTTTGAAGAACTTGTATTACATGGCTAAATGAAGTTCCACATGCGAACCAGAAAGCAGTTTCAAAATTCAGTTGACGATTGGGAGAGGATCTTCCTTCACCTTGTTCATTGGATATTTGAAAAACTCGAATGTAGAGATCATTCTATACTTCGCTACATTGTCCTGTCAAGTCACATAGACGTGAGCTTAGCTATAAAAAAGTAAGTAGCTGACAGAGGAACTTAAGGACTTGAATGTTATACTGGCATAAAGAATTTATTTGATGGAGGTACTTAAGGGTTTTAATACTATGAAGGAATAAGAAAAAAGATTATAAAGAAAAAAAGGTTTTAATACCATGTCCAAGGCGGTGTTGTTCCGCTGGTTCGGTGGATTCCACTCCGGTACCCGCTCGGTTCAGCAACGAAGACGAGCACGTATGGGATCCATCCTTGCGGCTCATCCAGTTTGGCGTAGAGGGGTGTCAACCCTCGTTCCAAGCTCTAGTGGTGGCGTCCTCCGGCAGTGGCCAGAGCGTCAGGGTACATCGTGGTGGCAGTGCGGCTGTGGATAATCTTCAGATTTGGGTGGCCAGATCTGGGGCTTTGAAGGTGGTCTTGCAGATGAACAATTGTCGGTTGGAGTCTCGTGAGGCACATCCAGGTGAAGATCTTGTCTTCGGTAGTTGGCCGAAGCCGGTGATGGCGACGTCATGGCATCATTTCCTTCTTGAAGGCATCATCGAGGTGAAGCTCCTAACTCCTCCCACTACCTCCGGGGAAACCCAAGATCGGTCGATCAGATGATGGCGGCGCCATTGTGTCGTTACCTCCTCGGGTGCGTAATTCTTGGAGGTGTTCATTGGTTTGAGGGACCGGTGGATGGTTCCAGTGGTGGAGCGGCGCTTCATGTGACGCATCGACGACGTGGATTTCTCGGCGGCATGGCGCAGCTGGGTCTCGACAAAGGATGTGTGATGATGGACGCGCGTAGGGAGGAGGCGCTGTCTGGCACCGTGGGGGCATCGATGGCAGGACTCGCAAGGTCGATGCGCGAGTACCTGCTCTGCAGATGGATAGGTGGAAGACGGTGTCGGCGACCTCAGTGCGCCGGACCGGTATGTGCCCCAGTTCTGGTATGAGTCTTGGTTGGGGCCTCCGGATATAGATGTTAGGCTTTGGTGCGTGGTCTCTTTGGTATTCGGCTCGGACTATCGGCACCCTTTCATCAAATGAATAGGAGTAGCGACAGATGTTGCCATGATGGTGGCTTCAAACTTACTGATGTATTACTTTGTAAGGCTTTTGTGAAGAATTGATAAAATGGTTGCATGCATCGTCCAGATGCAGAGCTCAGGGGTCATCCTCCTTTAAAAAAAAATCAATGTAAAGTGTGAGATAATGCCCAAAGTCATGTCTGCATTTTGAATATTTAAAATTATTAATGTTATTTATAAAAGCATACAATGCTGAAAATAAAACAGCATTATGTTGTATGTTAGCTAATACAAAAAGAGTATACTTTGAGTAAAATACATACAACAAGAGCTCTCAAGGATAAAGTCATGTAGGCTATAACCTGAAGTTATAGAATTCCTTAAACGGTTTTTAGTCTACTTGTAAAGCAAGTCGTGTAACCTATTTCTCTCACGTAAAGAGAATAGGATTTAGATAGCTAATGCGAAACGAGTTGAGGTCATGCTTGTAGAATAAACTTATATATTGAAGAAAAATGGAGAACATCCTGCTATTGATTAACTAAGATATGAAGATAATATCCTGTAGGCTATAACTTAAACTTGTTAAAAACATTGAATGGATTTTTAGTCTCCTTGCAAAGCAAGTTGAAGTGTGCAACCTATTTGTCCCCAAGCAAAAGGAGATAATTGATTTGGATTATTGTCTTGTTGAAGTTTGTAACTTGTTTGTCCCCAAGTCAAACTCTAGACTTGTAAGTTGGATAGGCTTGTACCCTAGTAAAACTCAATCCTGGAACTAAAAAATGGAAAAACAAAACAATGTCTAAATCAGGTAAAGAATATTAGGACCCCCCCCCCCCCCCC
>CBMN011745608.1:0-12024 GCA_000582825.1 Hordeum pubiflorum | reverse complement strand
TATTTAGGAACGGAGGGAGTGTAAAGTTAGTACAAAGTCGAGTCACTTATTTTGAGATGGAGGGAGTAGTTCATAGTAGAATATGTAAAAAGACTTATATTTAGGAACAGAGGGAATAGAACCTACACACAAAATTCGACATATCCAAATGTTCTGGTCTTAAATCTATGACTCAAAATTGAAATATACAATAATTTTGCTTCTGTTCTCATGCTCCAACAAGGCTCTAAAAACATACAGAGCACAAATCAAAGATGGTAACAGAACAAGCCAGGACTAAAATTCATCTCCACAGCTATATACAAGAAGGAAACTGCAATCTAAACAAAAATGATGGCAAGAATAAAATATACATGACTAACAGGACGCATCCCATGACGCAAAGCCCCTTTGCAACAAATAACAAGCATCTATACCTACCTACATTACAGCGAGACCATCCGCAGTAAAGAATTTAGTAATATGTTGGCACTGGGCTTATTATGTATGGATGCCCGTGAACGAACGGCTAAAGAACTGCCACCGCTGTAGCAGATTGGAGTCTCTTCACAATCTGTTCTGAGTTGCTCGCACGACTCTGGGGTCACAGAGTTGGAATAGCCTTGGATACGCGAACAATTCCATGGATGCCTGGATCGTACGCTGAGAGAGACATTGGAGATGCATATGCTGCTGAAGTTGTCGCCCTCAATGCCCTCCAAGATGCCAGCAACGCCAACATCAACTCCAACGACGTTGTCAATTGTAATGTTGCTTATAATGGGGAGAGCATTTCTGTCATACTTGTTATCAGGATGTTCGCCGTAGTTTCCAGTGATCCTGATGGCCATCGAAACATTGTGCATGCTCACATCAGCTATATACACGTTCCTTACATATCCTCCACGTCCTGGAGCGGTCTTGATTCTGATCCCATGCAACGAGTTCACAATGCGGAGGCCTTCAGCCCGGACTTCAGATATGCCACCTGACATCTCACTTCCAATGGCAATTCCCGCACCGCCACCTGTCTCCCCTGTGATGTTATTGATGCTGATATTGGAGCTAGGCTGAGCAAAAGAAATTCCGTACTCATCCCAACCACTTTTGATGACAATAACATCGTCTCCGTTTCTGACATAACAGTGACTGATGCAAACATTTGTGGACGAATCTGCATAGATATGGAGTTGCATTAGTACTTCAGGTGAACATTACAGGGCAGTTTTACGCCTTTTGTGATTGCATAATAAAGACGGTCTCAAAATTGTTGTACATTGTACATCTAAATTAGGGATGTAAATGGCAAATAAGTGGCAGCCACAAGTCCCATTTATTTAGCTTTTTCTACCTTTATAGTTTATTTTCCTCGGAAAAAAAAAATTGAACTACTAGACAATTAGTGGGTTTAAATGGGATTAAATGGGACCCAGTTCCCATCCATAATCTAAATAGCTAGCTTACAGTTGCATCTCAAGATCTGAATAGTTTCACCTTACAACTTTCATATATAGATTATTTGACATTTTTGGTACTAGATTTTCTCAGATGGTAAGGCAAAATAACTTTGGAGAAGACAATAAATTATTTTTTAACTGGTTAACTGCAATCTGTACGAACAAAGTGTGATGAATTTACATATTTATCAGAATCACAGCTATAAATGGAAGTTAAAATAAACTTTCAAACACAATGGAAGGAAACTATCATTAAGAAGAGAGCATGTGACATGATATTGCAAGAAACAATGGTTTTCCTTTTGGTTTACCCAAAGGCACAGTTTCAAATGGGACATAAACAAGTACTATATCAGTAAGAATAGCAGGGATGGACCTGAAGTTGAAAAACAAATCAAAGCTTCATATTACCTGGATTAATGCCATCGGTGTTTGGTGAATTCAATGGTGCTAAGATTGTGACGTGCTCGACAATAACCTGGCTGTTTATTCAGCAAAAAGTCTAGGTTAAAAATTGTCATTTGTAGATAAATTCTTAAGTTCTAAAAGAAAACAAGTGGCCATTTAGAAAATCAACCTGCAATATACAGGATGTATATTCCAAAACGGAGAGTTCCTGAATGTCAAATTGGATATAACAACATTGGTGGAGTACATCAACTCAACAAGATGCGGCCTAGTATAATTAAGTGTGTGGTTGTGGAACCAATCCCACCAATAGGCCCCTTGACCATCAATTGTACCATTAGCACCTGTCGAGAGTAATACTAGATTAACACACTTGCAAAGTAACCAGCACAATAACAATAATAAAAGGTCGCTGATGCAAGCATAGCCGCAAAGTAGTTACTAACCAGTAATTATTACATCTGTCAGATTCGATCCAAAAATTAGGCTCTGGTGTCTTCCTCCAGGTAACTCTCTACCACGCCCATATGATGGAAGAGGGTCTATGACAGGCCAATCGGATGAGTCCTGCAAATACAATATTTTCAATCAATGAAGTTGGAATTTACTACTGTTTGTTCAGTTACCTTTAGACTTCAAGAAAACAGCATTTTGTAAAGCATATAAGAACATTACATATATATAGACTCTGCATTACTCAATAGTATTTTTATATAGAGGAAATTCTGACAATACAAGATATCATGTGCATGTGCACCATGTCATAAAGCATACAATTCAAAATAGTAACAGGATGCAAAGCGTTATGTGCAAGAGTTGTGAGATATATGACCGGAGATCCGATTATGACTGCATCCTTGTCCAGGGACAAAGTGAGATGGCTGATCAAATTAAAACCTCCTGTCAGCCACCTTCCAGCAGGCACAAAGAGCTGTGCGCCGCCCTTGTCTGCAAATGAATTGAGGTAAAAGATGGCATTCTGGAATGCTTTTGTGTTGAGAGTCACGCCATCCCCGACAGCGCCAAACTCAGTTATGGTAACACTATGAGGACGGTAGACGGTCGATGCCATGTCCGCGCAGTACATGCCGGATACGCTGGACCATTGGGTCTCCATTATTGTTAGGAAAACCAAAAGTGCCTGAAATACCTAGAAGAAAATAAAAAAGAGTAAGGTTAGTAGCCATCATTCTACCCTGTTTCTACGGACACGGAACATGTGAAATGAAGAGTTGCAAGCAGGTTTCATTCTACTCTGTTTGTATGGATATGCAAGGTAACACCAATACACCAGAATAACGCCGCACCGAGAACAAACTTATTCTTTATGTCTAAATGAACTTTTTTTCTCACAAGCATCAGTACACCTAGAACACCTCCAGCAAAGCCAAACAAACTAATCTGATCTCAGTTTATCTCCCCTGTTCCCCACTAACTAATGGTCCCTGCAGACGCCTGTATAAACCCAAGAAATCATGAATTCCCCAATGCGCAATATCACTTCCGCCCGACTCCTGAATTCGCTATCGTGGGTGGATCAGTACCCACGGCAACAACCAAGCATTTGGCATCTGGCACATGCCACGACAGGACAAGAGGACAGGGCACAGCACAGCTCGGTATGCACATTCTCTCCGCCTCTGAATGCCGACCCGCAACACAGCCTGGGTAAAGGGCGGATCACGCCTCAGTGCCAGGGAGGATCACCGCCGCCGCAGGGGCAACTCCACTCGGTCAGCCACCGGATCACCGCCGCCGCCGCCGACAGCACCCAATCCACCACCGGCGAGAGAGGAGGGGCAACGGGGACGGATCCCACCACCGCCCCCAAAACCAAGCGCCATCCATCTATGATACGATCCATCTCTCCGCCCACAGCGCCGTCCGAGAAAAGAGATCGAGGTAGGGACAAGGGATCGGGTCGGCGGGCACTTACGGGCGCGGATCTCCACATCTCTCCTCGCCGCCGGAGACGGATCTTCCTTCCTTCCTCTTCTTCCTCCCCACCGGCGCCCCCTCTTAACTCGGCCCGGTCAAAGCGCGCGCCTTGAATGCGGCGGCGTGAACTGCACACCAAACCCCATCAATCAATCAATCAAGAGAAAAAGACAGGGAGGAATACACAGGGACAACAAGGAGGCGCGGTCCGCTCACCCGCCGGAGATCGATCGGCCGGCGAGAGGAACCTGCTCTTCCTCCGCTCGGTCAGGAGGAGGGGAGAAGAGCGAGTCAGCTGAAGAGTGACTGGGACTGGGTGAGTGAGGGGAGGGGAGTGATGGGTGTGCAGAGTAGACAAGACAGTGTGGCAGGGAGGGGGGGCTAGGCCATGGAGCCAGCCAATTATGCTGCCGCGGCCGCCACGGTGGTGCGCGCCATCTTCTGCTCGCTCGTAGGGTTGGCCGCGGCGGGGTCGAAGTCGCGGCTAGAGGCAGAGGAGGAGGAGCAGCAGAGCAGTGATTTATACACAGCCAGCCGCCACAGAACGGAACGGGAGGGGAATGAGACGGATCGGAGATGGCACGGCTCTGCCTGCCTACTGTTCGACCCTAAATTCCAGGCGAGGTGACAGCCATCCGATGTCACTCTTTGCCAAATCCCCTCCGTGCATTTCTCTTCTCATTTCGGGCTTGCTTAGGCGTTCCTTCCTTTGGTTTGTAGGAATATCGTAGGAATTTTCATAGGATAGTGTTAAAGAAAAAAATATCCTATCAAGTCCTTTGGTTTGTAGGAATGGATTCCTATTCATATATAGGATAAGAACCAATCCTTCACATTTCATAGGAAAAAAAGTATTAGCCTAAACTCAATGAAAAAATCCTATCATTATGCATCAAATGACATGTCTTTCTTTATAGGAATTGAGATGCATGTCATCTCACTTCCTATGGTATTTCTATTCCTATGATATTCTAATCCTATGAACCAAAGAAGGCCTTATTTTATATTTACCATAAGTATATATGCGTGATTTTTCATGTGTCTATTTATACGAGAGTGAAAAGTGTGAAACTAATTTTATCGGGCGGATACGAGTTGTGAAATTTGATAAGAGCATCTTTAGAAGAACCGTTATATTAGCCTGGCCCGCAAAATAACCGTCGATGCACAGTACCGGGACGTCAAACCGTTCCAAACAGGTAACATATATCCGGCCAGCCCGTACAAAAATTTAAGGTGAGCTCTAAAAATCGCCGCACAACCGCGAAATCTGCCGTTTTCTCCTTCGGCTTTGCGATTTCCTCCGTCTCACATGCATCTTCGCAGGAGGGTAATTTCCGCGTGCGTGCCGTTTTGCCGTCGCCCCCTTCCCAACTCTCTGGCGATTTTTGCTTCCCCGGGCCAGCCGGCGTCGTGGAGAGCTTCGATTATCCTCACCCGCGTCTCCTCCACCAAGATTAGAGCTCGGGGGACGTCGTTTCTTGCCGTGGGCTGGATGCCGCTGTCGTCGCCATGGATTCGGTCGGGAGCTTCGATTGGTGTGGTGTTGCAGGCGAATCCGGCTGCGTCGGGCACGACTGAGCAGTCGTTGTCCGCTCGACCGTAGGAAGGCGAGGGGAAGTAAGGGAGGCGACAGCTCGGTGGAGAAGAAGGGGGCTGCGACGGTTGCGCTTTCGGCCGGTGATGGGGGAGAAGGAGGTCGCGGCTGCTTTGGCTTCGCTTGCACCAGATCTGATATCGGTGAAAGCTAAGATTTGCAAAAATTTTTTTACCTTTTTTGAATTCGGCCGGCGAGGTGAATTTTGATGTGTTCGTTAATTTATTTTTGTAGACGAAAGATATTTGGAGCTTGTCGGAGTCGGATGATTCCGACATAGAGAAGATGTTTTTTGACGATGATGTCGAGCACCTCCTCTTGTTGCATCTCGTCGACAAGAAGAAGAAGCGTCGCGGGTCAACGGTCGGCCGGCTTTGTGTTCCGCGCAACCGAGCTCTTGGTTACTAGTTGCTCATGAAATACTATATTGCGAAGGTACCGACCTATCCGGATCATCTCTTCCGTAGGCGCTATCGAATGCGCATGCCTCCTTTTGTTTCCATTATGGAAGTTTGCGAGCAAAATTGTCGTTTCTTCACTCGCCGGAGAAATGCCACCGGTTTGCTAGGATTTAGTGCATACACAAAAATATCGGGGACAATGCGAGTGATAGCATACGTCATTCTGGCCGATTGCACCGATGAGTATCTTCGCAATGGAGAAGATACCACGCTCAAATGCGTGCGGGTGTTTGCAAAGACATTGATCCGGGTATTTGGTCCCCGAGTACCTCCCAATGAGGAGGGCACAAAAAAATTGATGGCGATGAACGAAGCAAGAGGATTGCCAGGCAAGCTTAGGAGTGTGGATTGCATGCGTTGGAACTGAAAGAACTGTTCGAAGGCTAGGGCCGGACAATACACCGGACATCAACGAAAACCCACTATTGCGCTTGAAGTCGTTTCTTGGCATGACTTTTGGGATGTGGCATTGCTTCTTTGTATTTGTCGGGGCCTGTCAATGATATCAATGTATTGCATAGGTCACATCTTTTTACGCAACTAGCTTGTGAAAATGCTCCGGCTTACAACTACACCGTCAATGGACATGGTTACATCATAGGGTATTATCTTGCCGACAGTGCTTATGCCACATCATGTTTTCATATACGGAAGTCGGATGTAGGTTCATCATGTTTGTATCTTTCATCCTTTTTGATGTTTCATTCTAAGACAATAAAATCCACTGTTTGGCAAAAAAAAAAGAAAAAGAAAGACGTAAACCAGTCGCGAGGGGTTACTCGATTGATTAACCGAGCGAATCCACAAAGAAAAAACAAGAAGTAGGCTACGCGGCAGGCAAGGAGGTGTACCTCCCGGTCAACATGGCTACGCTGCACTAGACACGACCTGCCAACGCTAAGCCTAGGACCTGGTGCCTCATGCCCGTGCCACAACAGCCAGCCCCCTTCCCCGCGACGCGAGGATCCAAAGCCCCTGCCTGCCTATCTATCTACCTACCTAGGCTGGTGGCGCTGTCGATCTCGTGGCGTGGGGTTAGTTTTCGTTCAACTCAATCCCGCGCGACCACGCCACGGACGGAACAGCAAATAAAGACGGAGAGACGCGTAGTAGATGATGGACAGAGCACGGCGTTCCTGTCAGCGGCAGCAGGAGTGGAGTGGGCACTAGGCTCTGCCTGGCCGGCCCCACTGTAAGGCAGACAGGGTGCCCTCCGCGGACGCCGTGGGCCATGCCTGGCAGCGGCAAAACGTGGTGTGTGCCCTTGTGGGGCGGGGGGGTCCAGCATGAGCACACCCAACAACAACAACCTCAAACCCGCAAAGTTCACCGCATGCACGGTCTCGGTGTCGGTCTCGGTCACGGTGGATTTGGCTGTGGGGAATCTTGTGCAGGCCCGGTCCTGTGATTCCGGTGGCGCCAGCGTCCATGGCCGGTGTCTTGATCACATTCTTAAATGTCTATACTTGTATACGGATGCTGCTGTTGGTTAAGAGCATCTTCAACCACGACTTGCAAATCCGATCCCTCAAACGTCCGTGCAGCCACATCTCTCATATTTTTCCTCATATTTCCGGTCATTTGCACGTCATTGGTGGAGAAGAAGAAAGAGTAAGAAAAGATTGAATAAAGAAAGAGAAAAGATGCTTCCTACGTGGCGGACTGACCTGGCATGTCCGCGACCCCTCATATTGTCTTCATATTTGAGATGAATATGAGGGATGCCGGTCAGTCCGGACGTTTTAGATGGGTATGAGAAGGTCCGTCTGTGTCGCTTTTTTATGACCGGTCAGTGATCGACTGCCCTAACGTTTAAGAAGAGTATGAGGGGTCCGGCTGTATATGCTCTGACTACTGGCCGGAGTGCTCAATATTTTGCAGATTACCGCTGCATGAGTGCCCACCTGCTCCCAAGAAATAACATACCAGCACTACACATACTAGTGCCGCCGCCGTTAGTTTACTGGCCCATCTCTCTGACAACGTCGCGAGATCACGTGCCCTAGCTAGCTGTTGGCGCCATGCCGTCCATGCTGGCTGGCGACACGTGTGGCGTGCCGCGTGTGCACGCCACTACGTGATGACCGTGCGTATGCCGTATCGACATCGCCCTCGACGGCATGGCAACGCCGACGCATTGATTGTACATACCGAAATGTATGTACGTGTGGCTCTTTTGATCTCGCTCGAGCTAGTACGTACGTATGATCCATCGATGCTCCTACATTGTTCGGCCGGCGATGAGAGTTACCTGCTCCGGATGCAACGTGCTGCTCCACAGCGTACTACCCCTGCAGACTACAGTGCATGGTCTCGAAGCCCGGGGAAGAAGCAGCAACGCCTCCGTACGTCCACCGGCCGTCGTTTCCACTTTCGGAGCAAGGACGACGAAGAAAAGATGACAAGATGGTTGCTGATTACGAGCTTGCCTGCCTGCCTGCGTGCGCGGTCCCGTCCACGGTCCACCTCGCCGTGACCAGTGCGCCGGCAGCCGGCAGACATTGTACACCGCCGGCCGGGCCTAGCTCCAACAGCACGCACGGCCAGCTTCAGGCGAATTGCCTCGCTCAATCTCTATGCCTGACAGACGATCCGTGCGTGCTCAGAGAGATCAGACTCGCACGCACCGCCGGCTGGTTTCCGTCCAGGTCGCCGGCCGACGACAGTCCCGAGTGCCTCCACAGTATCAGCCAAAAGCCAGGAACATGCCACACCAAGGCACTGAAACTTTTGCAAGTGTCAACAGGAGGCCCCAGGGCGAGTGCACGCGCGTGATGACAGTATGACACCATTGACAGGAAAGTCCAACCAGCCTTGCCGGCCAACTTATACCGTATGTTCTTTCAAAAATCCGGGAGGAAAAAGAGTAGTACGTAGATTATGGCTGATAATCACCGGCCATTACGTAGGAGTACGCCTTGGAGACGAATGATGGTCTACAGTGACGCCATGCATATACAAAGGAGCACATTACTACTGCCTTTTCCTGTGAGCTAATCAATCAAGGCCATCAATTGGCCGCTGCGAGGCATGCATCTGCAAAGTAGCCTTAAAGATTAAGGGTCGCTAGCCCTAGCATAATTGCGTTGGATCTTTGTCCTAGTCACCGGCCTGGCATATCGATCGTACTGGTAGCTGTAGGTAGGTCCCGGCGCTTCACTGCATGCATCATGCATGGATGGATCATGGATGCAGCGGCAGTGCTGTCCTTGAGCACACCTAATAAGCCTAATGATCCATGCATCAGCAGTACTAATCAGCTAACTTTCTCTAGTTAGTTAAATAACTTTTCTCTAGTAGTTAATTAATTCAGAGAGAACCATCGGGCGATCGATGTGGCTGGCCAATGGGACGAAATGCGCTTTCGGGGCGATGATCTCATCTTGCTAGTTAATTCATCCATACGTAAATTAATTGGATAGAAGGAGAAGAAGAATGCTTAGGCAGGCAGGTTGATCGGGACCTGCTGCTGGCTACTTGCAAAGCTCCATCACAGCAGACAAGGAGGCAGGCAGGCACAAGTGAAGGCCGGTGCACATGCGTCAACTAGCGGTTAATTTTCTATCTAGATCAGACCAGAACCAGAGGGAGGGGCGGCAATCATTGACGGTAAAAGAAAATGGAGCCTGTGATTGTAGGCTCGTAGCATGGTGGAGGCAAATGCACATGGACACAAATCCAGACCCTGACAAGATCAAGAATGCAGTTTATTACGGAATGTGCTTAGGATTTCACATATATACTCCAGGCCACCCATGATTTCTTTCAAGTTTTAACTCGATGCATATCCGTTCTAACTTCCGAAACACGAGAGGTATGGTTGTGTGCATCGCAATGATACAAAGATGGGCCGGGGAGGAAAAAAAAAACATGGAATCCAAGAGGCGTTTCGATTAACCAGGTCTATGCCTGATTGGCAACCAAGAAGTACACATTCCTTTGAGTAGCTAGCTAGAGTGTACTGATCTCTAGCGTTCATATTCTCCATGTTCTATCGAGAGATGTACGTACTGCCTGAGATACTCCTACCGTCCTACATTTAATTTTAGTCCTCTTCGTTAATTACCTCTAGACAGGGACTCATACGTACAGTACAGCCGCCGCAGTTGTTGCATGACTATCATGGCAATGCCACTGCATCGGCAGCTACTATGGTACGGCCACCAATAATTCTGAATCTGGCTACTAGCTTACTACTCGCTAAGAGGAGCCTAATAAGTAGCCACAAATGTACAGCAGGATTACATCAGTGCCTGTCACCTGCATGACAAAGAGGCAGGCTCGACCGGGGTCAGCCAGATGCACGCATCTCCTAGACAATGAATGACATGCCAACTGATTGATCATTAACCGAGAGCTGGCTGGCTGGCTGATCCCATCTGAATGTCTGGGTCGGGCAAAAGAGGAACTCAGTCTACGTAAATCTACGTAGACTGCTCGAACAAGCAGGGAATGCGTACACGAAGAAGAAGATAAGGATCAGAGGAGCAAGCTGGATCGAGGGCAATGCAATAATGCACAGTACCGGTGCAAGCAGTGAGTGTGCCATGCATATGACTTGGCATGCACATGGCTGGCTGGCTGGCTGCATGCATGTGTATGTATACATGAGCTCATGCAGCACGTACGTGCGTGTACTGTCACTCTGTCAGTGGGCGTGGCGAGACCTGGACTGATCCGAAAAGTTTGGACCCGGCTCGGTCTAGTCATCCACTCGCCACGGGTCACTGGGCCTGCACTTACTGAAGAGTCTGGTGACTGAATGACATTTTGCCCGTGACTGGGCAGGGAAGGATGGAAGGCGACCAGTTGGTCCTGGCAGTGACCGGTGATAGTCTGTACAAGCTTGTAAAACCAAGTGGAGTGCTATTCAAGGTGTTTGGAGGGGTGTTTACAAAAATAAATTCATTTTTTTGGTACTGAAATATGCTTAATTAGGCGCTGCTTCTATAACAAAATAAACATCGATGCATAACAAAATCGATTTGTCTTACTAACCACCTCCGTGAGTTGCTGAGGCCAGGGGTATTCCTCCTTTAAAACACACACACACCCCTGTGAGTACTCCCTCCGTCCAAAAATACTTGTCGGATGAATGGATGTATCTAGACGTATTTTAGTTTCAGATACATTCATTTTTATCCATTCATCGGATGAATGGATGTATCTAGACGTATTTTAGTTTCAGATACATTCATTTTTATCCATTCATCCGACAAATATTTTCGAACGGAGGGAGTACTTTGCAGTGTAAGTGGCTTGAGGGCTGTTTGGTTGCTACCCTGGGCCCGATTGTTCGGCTCAATCTTTTACCTGAGGTCTCTTTGGTTGATGTCTTGAGATTTAGCCCGAAGATTTTTGCATGTGTAAAGCTGCGTGAGTCAGGCCTATGGAATCGGACGCCTGAGCATGGCTCCTCTCCGATGTTTGCTGCGTGAGTCACTTCATATAAAATATTGCTTTGAATGCAGCTCAGGCTAATCAAACCACACGCTCGCACTTAATCAATGCCAAAATGGTTCATGTAGGCTATACCGAAGTAATCGCACACTTAGCGTAGGATCGGGAGTATATCGACCAGAGGGGGATGAAAGATTTAAGTTTTCTTTCAGAACTTCAAATCTCTCGAGACAATGCAGCAAAAGTTACAAGACAATAGGAAGACCAAAACTAAATTAGAACAAAGACACGAGGAAAAACATGCTAAACCAGTAGGACTAATCAAAGATTTCGATGAAAAGCGATGGTAATCTTCCTAGTATAGTAACAAAGAACTTTCACGATAACAATGGTGGCACAGGAAGGAAACAGGGCAACCAACATAGATAAACGACTATGAACGAAACAGGTCACGGAACAATACTCTATTGAGTAATGTTCATCGGAGCATGACCCAGTTGAATGACGAAGTAACCCCAAAGGATCAACACATGTGCGTACTAACAGATAACTTTGAGAACCACAAATTGAAATATACTAAATGGAATAGGCGTGGAACGAATGAAAAACAGAGGCAGACATATGATCAGAAAGATAAATGTCGGTACACAAAGCTGTGAAGATAAACTACTAGAAGTATTACAATAGAGTAGAAATGACCAGTGGTGCTCGATGGCGAGAGATGATTTAGGTCATATTATCCTTCAACATGAAGCTAACCAGACTTCCGTTGGGGGAGAGGGGG
>CBMN011745604.1:0-11173 GCA_000582825.1 Hordeum pubiflorum | reverse complement strand
CGTTGCAATTTATCTGAGAGTGTTTCCTCTTGTTCTTTGCCATTTGAGAGAGATAGTGGTTGTTCTTGTGAGTTCTTTGACACCGTGAAAGATCATTTCTAGTGGCGTTCCGCATCAAGGAGGCCGGTGATGGATTGAACAACTTCGATAATGAGCAGATCCAACTCGATCCATATTGTATCTTTGACCGCTACTTCTGTGACGAAGATGAAAAAGGCAAGGGCAAACGTGACCATCCGTGAACTTCCTCCATAGCTCATAGCTAGTACAACATGCCAATTTTTGGTAGTCCGATGGCATGTAGAACAAAGTAGGTTACTTTAATGTTGCATGTCATTGTTTGAATTTGAGGATTTGTTAATGAGGTATCATGGACATTGACATTTGAGGGGTGACCGGTTATAGTTCACGGACGCGTCCAGACGCGTCCGCGGAAGTTTAAGGGTTCACATGTGCTAGGTCTAGATGTAGATGCTGTAATGTTGTAGGAAGGAAATGTTTACTATCATCTGGATGATTACACGCTCGCGTAAACCGTCCCCTACACACGCCACGCGTCCTTGTGGGCCAGGTGCCCATCCTTATCTCATGATCTCCTATAGATCAGGAGAGCCACTCCTTTTTCCCTAGTCTCGATCCCCTTTCTTCCTCCACCTCTCACCTATGTTCTCTCCATCGACCGTCATGGCCCACGGACCCAATCCAAGCGATGATGCCCAAGCTCTGTGCGTTGTTGCCGTCATCGCAGGTGGTGAGTTGATGATGCGAGGCAGCGGCGTGCTCAACACCTTCATCGACCGTTGATGTGGTCTGTGTTGTAGAGCACCACATGACGTTGATGTGGTTGGTGTTGTCAACCATGTCGGTGTAGTGTCGTCGGTGCTGTAGAGCAGGAGCACTGGAACCCATGGATCTCGTCGGCGGTGGGGGGATGCTTCCACGCAGCGCGTATGGTGTCGCGTCCTTGTAGATCTCGGCGGGTGAGGGAGTTGCGGTGCAACGGGCATATTGCTACGTGTCGACGGCGAAGCTGCAGTGCAACACGCCAGTGATGGGCGGACGAGTTGTTGTGCAACGAACGTGGTGTTGCGCGCCGATAGCTGAGTTGCAATGTAACATGTCGGCGGGCGAGCGAGCTGCAGTACAACGAGCGTGGTGTTGCACGTCGATAGCGGAGCTGCAGTGCAACACGCTGATGGGCGACGGAGCTCTAGTGCAACGGTCGGTCCATCGATGAGGGTGCGACTACTACGGTGCAACTTACTGCATTGACCAGTCAACAGTTTGCGAGCAGCAGATCCGACGGCCCAGGACCACTGATTTCTTGTGGAAACTAGGGCAAAATGAACAAATCTAACCTATTGACGCAAGAAATTCACAAAGTGAACCGTCGTCGAATTTTTTTCACTCGCCTAACCCTTTTGTGTGATGCCCGACAGCCAGGCGCCACACTACACTGTGTGGCGCCTGAGGCATAGGCGCTGCACATCCAG
Source organism: Hordeum pubiflorum (assembly GCA_000582825.1). Taxonomy (NCBI): domain Eukaryota; kingdom Viridiplantae; phylum Streptophyta; class Magnoliopsida; order Poales; family Poaceae; genus Hordeum; species Hordeum pubiflorum. The sequence continues at coordinate 9,680 of CBMN011745604.1, read as the reverse complement.
CCACGCTGGCACCCCGGGGCCAGGCCTGGCCCCACCCCCCGTTGTGTGACGCCTAACGGCTAGGCGCCACACATGTAATGTGCAACGCCTAGATCTTAGGCGCCACACAATGACTTATGAGACTGCGGGTCGGCCCTCCCCCCATCCCCACTCCCACACATCTCAAGAATAGCAGCTCCGGGCCCCCTAGCTCCTCTCTCCTCCTTCTTAAAATCCTCCCAAAATCAAGCAGATCTGAAGGTTTGGTCCGGGGATTTCGACCCCAATCCCTCCTTTAAGGTAATCTCCCCCGATCCCCTCCGTCTCATCCAAAAAAATGCTCTCATTTGATCACTTTTTTGTAAGTTTGAGCAAACCCTAGTTCTTCATGAATTTTGGAATGTGTATGCTTTTGTTGCACTTTGTTAGGGTTAGGCTTGTTTGTATGTAAGGTTTAGGGTTCTTTGTATTAAGGGTTAGGGTTATGTTGGGGGTTAGGGTTGTCCTTGGTATATATGTTAGGAGTAAGGCTTGTTCTTTTGATTATGCGAATGTTTTAATCTGTGAAGTTGTAGGTCCGTGTCCACCACCCACTCTGGCGGATGACCCTGAAACAACCCAAATTGATGGAAGACACGATGCGGGAGATTAAACTCAACCGCCCAATTGCATATCAGTGGGCACCGCATAAGCCAAAGATGTTTTTCCTGCAAGCACATTGGATTGAGCTGGAACGTGACTGCATCACCGGCACCATATGGCTGCCATTCCACCTGCAACAGAGCACACAAAGGCAACATTCATGTTTGTCTTTCATGTAGAGCAGTCAAGTGGGTCATGTAATGTCAATGTTTACGTGCTCGGCGGCAAGCGAATCCATCTCGTTGGTGTATTGCCTGTACATGATATTGCCATCGCTCGTCATCTCCGATACCACGTCCCACTTGTAAGCCCAGGTGGGAAGCTGTATAGCGTTGTCGTGGTCATCCCAGGCCTTGAATGTTACCTCTCTAGGGCGTCCAACTGGAAGGCTTTCCCAACTCCATGCCGAAAGTAGGAGCATACAACCACCAATTCCGCCGTCTTTCGAGGACCTACGAGCTTCGTCCAACTGCATGTAAAGCCAAACCGGATCAGTTACGGGCAAGAGTGAAAGCCAAACAAAAACTAACTACGAACAATTTATTACCTGTCGGTATAAGTAGGCCAATGCCGCCGACCCCTAGCTGAACTTGTGGTTGAGGACTGTTAATGCCTTCAGCCACATCCATTCTTGCCGCTGCCGTCAGCGAAGATAGTCCTAGAGATAACATACCACATGTAAACGCGAGAATAAGTCTGGATCACATCTTCATTGGCACCCTCAGGACAATGTGCAAAGTTGGCTACGATCCAAGTGAAAGAGCGTCGGCTGGGACTCTTTCTTTCTTCTCTCCGTCCGCTGGTGCCGGCTCTGTAGGAGACATACCAATAAGGGCCTCAATTTGTTGGCGTCATCCCTCAGAATCAGTGCTCATACAAAAAGGCTTCCCCTCGATTGGAAGTGCGGTGATCATGGAAATATCCTGAAGAGTCACGGTCATCTCTCCAGTCCGAAGGTGGAAACTATGGGTCGTCCAGCCTCCACCGATCCGTAAGTGCGGTGATTGCCGCAACGTTCAGGTTGGGCGTCGACCGGCTTACAAGATGAATGAAAGGGAGGAGTCATGTCTTCTCGATGTACGATGTGTACCACTCATCGTACGGCATGACAGTCGACGATGCCCCGTGAGACCGAATCTTCAGGGGCATAAGGTTCTGCAAACATAGAAGTGAGATGATTACAGTTTGATCTTTTCAAATAAACACGAGATATTTGAAGAAAATAGTATGCTCTCATTACCATCCCCTTCTCCGACATCAAGTAGGCCCGGTGTTCAACGTCATAGAAATTATCCAAAAGCCATACCATCCTACATATTTGAAGAAAATAGACATATATGAGCATTTTTTTTCCATATGTGAGCAAATTTTCGGTTTCTAACCCAATATAAGCTAACTAAAACAATTCTTATAGGAGCATGATTTACAATAGGTACAATAGACACTACAAACTATGGTTCAACAAATCTCAACATTTATACATCATACATATGTTCATCTCAACATGCATGCATATGTTCATCTCAACATTCATACACTAGGGTTCCACAAATCAACTAATCAATAAATCATCTAGAAATTACATACCCATCCACAAATCAACTAATGAACTAAATACTCATCTAGCACAAATCCATGCAAAACACGGATTTCACCCAAACTCACAAATCTGAGAAAAACGCAAATATTTTTGGATAGAAAGAAGGGGATCGGAGGAGATTACCTTCCAGGAGCGTTTGGGGAAGAAATCCACGGAATAACTTACTGGATCTGTGGGATTTGGGAAAGGGGATTGCGAGGGGGAAGAGGAGAGAGAGCCGCTGCATCGCTCTGGGAAGAATAGGGTGGGTGGGGGAAAGCCGGCCCGCGGCGGTTACTAATCCCTAGTGTGGCGCCTATGCGCTAGGCACTGCACATTGCATGTACGGCGCCCAGGCGCAAGGTGTCACACAGCGTGGGGTGGGGCCAGGCCTGGCCTCGGGGTGCTAGCGTGGCCGGAGGTGCAGCGCCGACGTGTCGGGCGTCACACAGTATAGTGTGGTGTCTTGTTGTCGTGCGTCACACGAAAAGGTCAGGCAAGTGAAAAAAATTAGGACACGGTTCAGTTTGTGAATTTCTTCTGTCTTCAGGTCATATTTGTCCATTTTGCCGAAACCAGGCAGTTGATTCCTAGCAGTATGAATAAGTCAAGACAGGAAGATCAGATTTCCTTGCAGTTCATTTTTGGAAGATCCACTACCATGCATCGGTGCTTTCATTATTGGTTCCTACTATGCGCGCTGGTAGTGCCGGGCGCCCACTGATCGGAGACGAGGAGGAGGTGGTCGCCGTCCCTGACGAGTCTCACGTCGTCGATCTCTGCGCCGTCGCTCGTTATTACCCTCGTCGCCGCGAACCCGAATCTGTTTCCCCCGAGCTCGAGCAGCTGCAGCATCGTCTCCGGCACGAACACGAGCAGCCTCCTCTCGCTCCGTCCCTGTTCAGGGCACGAGATGGTCACCCTGACGTGCGAGCTCTGATTCCTCTCGTGGCGATGGTGGAAGCTCGTAGCGCCGCCGCCGTCGAGTCGGTTTCCGTGGAACGACGAGGAGATGACGCCGAAGAGGGAGTTCCGGAAGCTGGCCATCCGCTGCGGCGTGCTGCTTGCCGACGAGGAGTGTGACTGGCGGCCCACCCGGTTCGGCGACGGCGACGGCGACGACCCGACACTACCGCTGGGCGGCACGACTCTCGCCGACGGCGGGTTCCTGAACCTCGTAACCTGCGGAACCGCCGGCGCGACGGCAACGCCCTCCTCCGTCGACGAGAGCTTCGGCGCTCCCTGTTGGTCCTGGTGGCGGTGCGACGCGAACAGCTGCTGAATGTCGGCGTGGGCGTGCCGGTCGGCCAGGGCCGTCGGCGTCAACCCGCGGGCGTCCCCCCTGTCTGGATCAGCGCCGTGCTCCAGCAGGACCCGGACCATCCTGGCGTTTTCGTCCAGGACGGCGCGGTGCAGCGGGGTGGTGCCGTCGCTAGAGCACGCGGCGGCCACGTCCCCGCCGCAACTGGCGATCTCCTCCAGCAGCACGGCGTCGTCCTCCTCGACGGCGACGCGGGCGTACATGGCCCCGTCCCCCGTCGAAAGGTCCGCGCCGGCCTCCACCAGCAGCTGAACCACCGGCTGGTGCCTCCCGCACAAGGCCTCCCACAAGGGCACCTTTCCTTCTGGATCTGCACATCAACCAACATTCTAATTTGACACTACTATAATTCTACTTAGAATTCAATTTTTTCAGCAAATGCCATGAAATTCGCATAATATTTGCCGAGATTTTCAAAAAATATATATTTTACGACGCATATATACCTCTGGTATTCGCATCAGCACCATTCTCCAACAGCCGCCTAACGCACTGCTCACTCCCATTGGAAGCCGCTATATGCTGTCCACAAATAAATAATCAAATCATGAACCGTTAATTTGCTGTTGAGAAACAAAATTAATTTGAGCTGTGATTACCAGTGCTGTACGGCCGCAGCTATCGGTTTCATTGGGGTCGAGGCCGCGCTTCAGCAGCTGATGCAACAAGAAATCGTCTCCTCTGGACGCCGCGAAGCAGAGCGTGATGGGCAGATCAAGCTGGCCTCTGGCCAGCATGCGCTCGATGTCCTTGGCGATGCCGGAGATCACGCCGTCACCCTTGTGCTCCTTGAGGTACTGCAATGCACGACCAAAAGCGCCCCAAAAAAATTCAGTGTTGGTCCCTGACCTTTGTTGATGCTGGGAGGGAGGGAGGGAGCATGCTCAAAACAGACCTGGATGAGGTTGTTCATGATTATGGTGGCATCCTCAACATTGGACTGGACGACCTTGAGAAAGTTGGCGCGGTCCAGGCGCAGGAGCTGGCACAGGGACTTTGTCCTGGCCGTGAAGAGCTGAGGCCTGTAGCACAGCACCCCGATCTCGCCGATGACGTCGCCGGACTTGGCCATGCCGGCCAGCTGCATAGACATGCTCACTCAGCTTGCGTGAGCTATGAAAAAGGAGCAGGTCGTAGCTAGACTTGCCTGCTCTGCACCGTTCTGGATTTCCAGCAACTCCTGCGAATGCGCCACTTTCATGGATCAGCGAGATGAGAGTGATAATTGAGGATCGGATCATGAAGAGAGTGTGATTATTTTTACCACACTACCAGTGACAATGATGTAGAAATCCGCGGGCGCTTCGTTCTGCAGTATCACGTCTTCTCGCGGCGCAAAGTACTCGGCGCTCATCTCAGTCACCTTCCCAAGCAATTGCACAGCAGAAACAAGTATGGTAACCAATTCAGCACTGAATGTCATCATCATCATCATCTTGTTAGAATCTTGATATAAGTTCATACTACGACCTCGAACTACCACCGAAGTCTAAAACACAACACTGAACTACGAAACTGTCTAATATACAACCCTTAACATTCAAAACCGGACCAAAACAACCATGTGCTTTTTTGACTGGTTTTGACCGGTCAACCGCCTAGTCAACGCCAAGTCATACGCCATGTCACCATCTTCTGAATCTGAAGGTTGCTTCTATTTTTTTATTCAGTGGGCAAAACTTCTGAAACTTTCACGGATTGAATCTAAGGGTTGAGTGGATTTTTTCGGATGTTTTCAATTTTTCTGAAAACTTTTTTTTGGCCAAAAATAGAAACAAAAGGGCTTCGCTCTAGTTTTTCTATACTTGGCAAATCTTGTTGAGACTTTTCCAGATTGAATCTAATGGTTGTGTGGATTTTTTTAGAACGTTTTCAATTTTTTCTGAAAAAATTATTTTGGCCAAAATTTAAAACAAAAAGGCTCTGAATTTGAATTTTCGCTCTAGATTTTTTATACTTGACAAAATTTGTTGAGGCTTTCTCAGATTGAATATAATGGTTGTGTTGATTTTTGAGAATTGTTTCAATTTTTTCTGGGAACCTTTTTTGGCCAAAATTTGACCCAAAAATGACTTGACGCTGACTAGGCTGTTCACCAGTCAAAACCGGTCCAAATCAGTTAAAAACCACCACAGGGTTGTTTTTTTGTTCGGTTTTGAAAGTTAAGGGCTGTATATTAGACGGTTTTGTAGTTTAGGGTTGTGTTTTAGACTCCGAATTCGAGGTTGTAATGTGGACTTATCTCTTACGGAGTAGATCTTTATTAAGTCTGATGACTTATTACCAACTGAAAGATGAGGTCATTGGAGACCCCCTGGAAGAGGTAGACGTTCTGGACCAGCCCGAAGAAGAGGTGGTGCGATATGCTGGACCTTAATGCTTTGGGCAGCATGTCCAGCGTCTCCTGCTGCTGGAGCCCCTCCGAGTGCGTCCTGAATTTCAGGCTGAGGTGAGAGATGATTTGATCCTGCAGCCGCTCCGGCAGCCCGTGCCGCTGCGCGAAGCTCGTTGCCGCCTGGATCTTGTCCCTCTGCGTTCGCCCAAGACATCCTCAATCAATTAGTCAGTCAGATGAGCACAAGTCAAGTCGTCAGTATGCATGTCTGGCCATCTTAATAAGAGCTCGAGAGGTTGCAGCAATAACGCTTACGTATTTCCTGGTGCGGCTGGTGCCGTGGACGACGAGGTTGGTCATGTTGCCGATGAGGTAGGCGGTGAGGCCGAGGTTGAAGAGCATGTAGAAGGTGGTGAAGAGCATCTCCCTCGGGTTGACGGCGTGCATGTCGCCGTAGCCGACAGTGGTGAGGGTGGTGATGGACCAGTACATGGACGCCACGTAGCGGTTCCAGATGCTCTCGGTGTGGAACTGCGGCATGGAGGTGCTGATCCAGGTTGCGGCCGGGTCAGGGTACCGGTCGGCGAGGAGGTAGTAGAAGCACCCCGCGCAATGCACGGCGAAGAGCGTCACGGCGACGAGCTTGGCGCCCCGGACCAAGAAGTAGCTCAGCTTCCGGTCCTTCTCCATGCGGGAGAAGAAGGCGCCAACGCGCCGGAGCCGCCAGAGGCGGAGCATGCCGAAGAAGCCGTAGTCTCGGAGGTCGCGCGGGAGGATCCGGCGGGAGAGCTCGGTGGGCACGGTGGAGGCGACGTCGAGGACGAGCCAGGTGCTGGCGTAGCGCCAGGCGATCTTGGCGGGGTCGTCGACGAGCAGGTAGGTCCGCTTGTCGGTGTAGGCGACGAAGAAGGTGAGCACGATGTCCATGGCGAAGAAGGCGTTGACGGTGTTGTCCGCGATGGCCAGCGCGCCGTGGGGGGTCTGGAGGAAGCCGAACTCGAAGGGGGACACCCACGCGGAGTAGAGCACGAGGCAGACGAGGTAGTTGTCCCACAGGCGGTACCGGGGGTCGTAGGGGGACACGACGCAGCGCCGGACGCGGCGCCTCCTGATGCTGTGGCTGTGCGCGCCCAGCGACGGGAGGATCGCCGTGAAGACGCTGAACCGGCCGCCGCCGTCGCCGCCAGAGAGGTCCCCGCGGCGCCGGCCCCACGGCGCGCACCAGGACGGCGACATCGTGCGCCCGTCCGTCATGTGATCATCGTCTTTCGAATCGATCGGCTGCGGTCACGTGACCGGCGCCAGCGGCGAGTCCTTGCATGCGACCGCGACCGCGGCGCGATGCCCAGGGTTCCGGTCCCTCGCGGCGGCGAAACGCGCGGGCGGTCGGTCGTTGCGCCAGTGGCTTGCGATGTGCTATCGGCGCCCGGATTGCCTTATTTAGGCGCGCAGATCGGTCCAGCGGTGGGCGCAGTGGGCAGTGTCACTGGCTCGCTCGCACGCGCCGCGGCTCGGTCTCTCTCGCCGGCAATCCAGAATCGAGCGCACGAAGGCAACTTGTCCCGCTGTTTGCGGCGGCTCTGCTCGATCTCAACGCCAACGCCAAAAGGTACTCCTAGTTTCCTAGGACTAGCTAGGATTCATCGGACTAAATCAGTACTCCTAGTTTCCTCCTCCTAATTTGCTGCCATGTTCGAACTACGCTTTTGGTTTCATCTATACTAGAAGCGTAGGGCGCGCTTTGCCGCGCCATCGAAGACTTTAGGACTTAATAACCCGTCTCTTTGGCGCAAGTTGTCAACCTAGGTATACATCCCACACTTGCAAATAGTCGTAATAGAATCAATAGAATTGCACTTTGTGTCCTACTATGAAAAGAGCAACCAAATTAGCAACAGAATCAACACAGTAGCTTGCTTGTCTCTTGTAGTGGTTGAGCAAAGCGGTGCCAATTGACAATGATTTGTTTTGTCGTAAATTGATGGAAATTTAGCGTGCTATGGGCAGCTTGCATATATGGCAGTAAAAAAAATGAAATATGACATCAAATCAAATCATAATGTTTCAGAACTGATCAGCCAACTTGAGGATTCGTTCATGCTCTACCATCAAATGGGAGTGGTGCCTGATTATCCATGCATTAAAAAGCTGCCGAAAGAACGCATGGAAATAAAGGAATGGAACAACAGATGAGTAATACAGACACCACATAACCAAAGCCCGCCAGTGACAGACCGCAACACCACCACTACAACACAACGAAGATCAAATTGAATAGTGCTTTATAAAGCGCTTCCTGGTAGGATCTCACCATAGAAGGTTTACACAGCCCATGGATTGGAAGCATCTAGAGGCATTGCCGTGTTGATCCAGCCTTGAAAATGTCCATGTCTGTCAGGTCCGTGCCTATGTTTTCTACGGGCGGTCAGCAGAAGGAGCGAGACCAAGGTCAGAATGTGACAATGACATAGTGAAAGTACTATAGGTAGTTTACCAAAGGCGTTGAGTCTATCAATACGGAAAATTATGATGGCACGTGGGAATGGAAAAAGTTAGCGCAACTGCAACATAACAAATATGGTTACAGATATAATGTTCAAAAGGGACCTGCTAACTAAGACTAAATTCATCATTGTCAAACTCCACCGCACAAGTATGGAAAGCAAAATGACTAACGGCATTGTATATGAGAAAGGAAACAAGTTGCCTGACTGTAGCAGAGCAGATCCAGTTATAGATCAAATGCTTAAAAGGGACCTATTGAAGAAAACCAAATTCATGATTGTCGAACTCCATTTCATAACTATTGAAGTAAAAATGTCTAATCAAGCAGTAAAAGAACAGTTCATGAAAATATTCGGCTAGATAAGTCAAGCATTGTGTAAGATAAAGTAGGACATGCAAGTGTGTTCTATACCCATGGATAGGCATTTCTAGAACTCACCAGACTATGGAGGACTAATGATTTGTTTTTATATGTGCTCCCGTTGGTGCATTCAGTGCATTCTGTAGATAATTAATTAAGTCACACCTTATATAATTAATTAAGTCATGTATAAGCAGAGAATTGTTCATATCGGATCAGTTAATATGTGCACACAAGCAGTTATGTGTACAGAGTGCCTATGATGCACCTCTGTTAAAACCCAGCTATGTAACATGTCATAGAGAGGTAATTAACACATGTATATGCATGTAGAAGATCGTCTGACACTGATTACATAACATATCATGAATCAAAAAGGTAAATCTAGATTTTTTTAAACCTTTATTGTATTATAGGAAGAATTCAATGTTAACCGATAATTCATGTAGGAGACGTGTGAAAATAACAAATTCACATAATTAGCCCTGAATAAATGAATGTATTCCATCACAGTATCTCATTTTTTCAGCTATAGAAAATAATATGTCCTCCATTTAGCATGTGCATTTATTTTTCTTTTGACAGATTAATTCCATCGCAGCCATAAAATTAGGCACTAGGTTTTTTAAAACTGTAGAAAACATAAGGAAACAATAAATTACGCCTACTATTTCTGAAAAATTGCTATTAGGGAATATTGTGTATCCTTTTCTCTCCCTTTTTGTATGGTAAAACAAAAACATATAAATTGCTATTAGAGGACATGTTGTAAAAAAGTATGAGCGATGACACGAATACTTTTGTTGTATTATGCATATCTTTTTTCTTCGTCCTTCTGGAAAATATTGTGCTGCCTGCTTATGTAACACATGTGTAATCTTTTTTATTTTGATTGTCCTATTTTGTTATACAAAAGGTTGAACAATAAGCAACAGGTTCTGAAAGTGCGTTATATCGA
>CBMN011745601.1:0-10851 GCA_000582825.1 Hordeum pubiflorum | reverse complement strand
TTGTTGTTGTTGTTGTTGTAGTATTTGACTGGTTATTTCATCAAAGGTGCATGAGCATGCTTTCTTTTCTTTTGGTTCGCATTCATGGTCAACAACACAGCTTCTTGGATGTTCTTAGTTGTGAATTCCTTGCAGTGTGAGTTGCAATATAGAAATGTTATTCACCCATACGCAAACATGCAGTTTGGAAAAGATAAGGCCTGAGAAGGAGCTTGAACGAGCCAAGGCGGAGATCGTGCGGTGCAAATTAAGAATACGAGAAGCTTTCCAGAATCTTGATCATCTTCTAACTGTGGGGAAGCTTGAGGAATCTTTGTTTGATTCTGAAGGAAAGATATCTTCTGATGATGTATGTCAACACATTTTTCTTTTCTAATGTTGTGCTCTGTTATGCTTAATGTCTTACTCGGTGACCATGCTACCCATCTTGCAGATTGTTTGTGCCACTTGTGGTTTGCAAGACGTTACATTGAATAATGACATCATTCTCTGTGACGGAGCCTGTGACAGAGGGTTCCATCAGAATTGTCTAAACCCTCCTTTACTGACTAAAGATAGTAATATTTATTTTCTGAATTTCTTATGGTATCCAAGGTTCTGTTATTTCTGGTTAATTCATTCATGTGATAATTCCCTTTGTAGTCCCTGAGGGAGAGGAAGGATGGCTTTGCCCTGCATGTGATTGCAAGATAGACTGTATAGAATTAATAAATGAACTCCAAGGGACAGATCTTGACATTAATGACTCTTGGGAGGTAACAGTTTCACTGTTGAGAATACTTGACTGTTTGCCAATGAATTTGAACTATATTCCACCATGATACTACATTATTTTTGCAGAAAGTTTTTCCTGAGGCAGCTGCCGTAGCACACGGGCCTATGCAAAATGACATATCTGATCTTCCATCGGACGATTCAGAAGACGATGACTTTGACCCCAATATATCTGAAGAACATGTGTCTGGTCACTTGGAAGGGTCATCAGAAGAGGAGGGGGATGAAGGTTCAGACTCTGATGACTCAAATTTCATCACCTCTTCTGAGAATTCAGAACATGTGAAGGAGAAAGAGAAAATTGATGACCTTGGATTACCTTCTGAGGACTCGGAGGATGATGACTATGATCCAGCAGGTCCTGATTCAGATAAAGATATCGAAGAGAAGCAAGATGAATCAGACTTCACATCGGACTCTGATGATTTCTGTGCTGAGATTACGAAGTCTTGTGGTACGGATGAAGTTTCATCTGGTCCTATGGTTGGAGATCGTACCAATGACTTGGAAGGGGCCCCTATTTGTCCTAACACATCAATGTCACATCTCACTACCAAAGATCCTGAGATCGACCAAGATGTGATTTTATCATCAAGGAAACGGCAGGTTCAACGGTTGGACTACAAAAAACTTTATGATGTAAGCTCAATTTGCATGCATGTTTCGACATTAATTTTGCTGATGTTTCTGGCCTTGCAAACACCTTTGGTATAATTTTCTTTTTGTTGTACTCCATGTAGGTGATTACTTTATGGAAAATACAGATAAATCCAATAGTTCCACAGAAGATTGGAAAAACCATTTATAGGGGTGATTAACATGATTATAATGCGAACCATAACAGGGCATGCAAGCATACACTGATAATTTAGCAATAGATGCGTAGCTGGTCCTGTATTTCTTGATTGTCGTTATTGCTTCAAGGCTGTGTGGAACACAAAAGAGCTTTTGAAGTGATGCTAAACTGTTAACTGTTACCTCAAGTACCATAGTTGAGTAGAATTTACTAACTTAACTATCAGAATGTGTTTTGCTTGGTTATGGACCTGACATGTTTCTTCTTCATGCTGAAACCAAAAGGATGCTTATGGGGAAGCACCATCTGATTCAAGCGATGCTGAAGAGTGGTCTGGGAAGAGCACACTCAAAGAAGACAATGAAGAACGAAATGAAGTGGATTCATTTGCATGCAAAAGCTCCAGGGGAACGCGAGCTGTGCATCCTGACAGTTTTCATTGTTTAGTAAATGATCAACATGCAGGGGGGCTTACCTCTGATGGCAGCAATAGTAAAGCTAAGAGAAGGCAATTTGGTCCAGTAATTAATGAGGTAAAGTGACTCATTCTCATCTCTTCATAATAGGTGGTTTTATATTTATCAAAACCAGTGAGACAAGTTTAGCCAATTTGCATTGGTATCCAAAGTTTGATGTAGTTGCTAATACCTCATTTTTCTTGCAGAGGCTAAATCAACACTTCACAACAGAGCAATACCCTAGCCGTGCTGTTAAAGAAAGCTTGGCGCGAGAACTAGGGCTGACATTCCGTCAGGTTCGTATATCCTTGTCATGAATTTCCAATTGCATGTGACAGTTGACTTGGCATTGAGCAAATCTCACAATGGCTTCTGCTGTCAGGTTAACAAATGGTTTGAAAGTACACGTCACGCAAGAGCAGCTGCTATGAAAAATGGCTCTCAACTAGAAAAGCATAGCAACAGTAGGAAGAAGAGCTCAGAGGTAACTCACATGGAAGTTACAGATCAACCTAATGCATGTAAAGAGGAAGGTATCAGACAAGACAGTCCAGTGAAACAAGACACTGATAGTGGGCAGAGAACTCATGTGCCCCCAGAAAGCAGCCAAAGCTATACTAAAACCTCGGGATTGGTAGGCTGTCCAAAAAGTGAATCCAGAAAGAACCATGAAAAGAATACCTCCTCGAAATATGTTGGAATGCCAACAGATGGCTCTGCAGAGGATCAGATTATGGGGCTAGAACCTGAAGATGAAGGTTCAGACTCTGATGACCCGAATTTTGTCACCCGTTCTGGAAATTCAGAACCTTTTAAAAATAGAGAGAAAGTTGATGACCTTGGGTTACCTTCTGCGTACTCTGAGGACGATGACTATGATTCTGATGAAGATACTGAAAATATGCAACCATGTTCAGATGAGTCAGACTCCGATGAATCAAATTTCATCACCTCTTCTGACAACCCAGAAGATGTGAAGGAGAAAGTTGATGACCTTGGATTACCTTCCGAGGACTCTGAGGATGATGATTATGATCCAGCAGGTCCTGATTCTGATGAAGTTATTGGAAAGAAGCAGTCAAGTTCAGATAAGTCACTCTCTTCTGACAAATCAGAAAATACGAAAATGAAAAAGAAAGTTGATGACCTCGGATTACCTTCTGAGGACTCGGAGGATGATGACTATGATCCAGCAAGTCCTGATTCAGATGAAGATATCGAAGAGAAGCAAGAGGACTCAGAGGATGATGACTTCTCATCTGACTCTGATGATTTCTGTGGCGAGATTGCTAAATCTCGTGGTGGCCAGGAGGGAGTTCCATCAGGAGCTAAGGTTGGTGGAGACCGTACCGATGACTTAGAAGGAACGACTATCTCTGCTAATGCAGCCATTTCCAATCTCCCTTCCAAGGATGCTGAAATGGACCAATATGTTGTTTTACCAGTTTCAGCGAGACAGCAGGTTCAGTCTCCGTACAGCAAAAAACAATATGCTGTAAGCCCCCAATTTGCTTGTGTCCATATTTTAGCACCTATTCTGATAATGTTTTTGTCCTTCATGAAACCTTTTGGCATGTTTGTTTGCTTTGCTGTCAACTGGGAGAGTTATTACTTTATTCAGAAAATTAAAAAGCCATCATGGGAATGCTCAGCATGATTGGAATATGAGCTTTAGAGCATGGCAATAGTACAGCCAAGTGCTGGCTATATGATGTTGCCATGTCATCTATAGCTATCATTTAATCACCCATATAGTAAGGTTGGCTATACGACTAGTAGTTTTTTCCACTTTCTCTCTTCCTCCTTCATATTTATTTTATTTGCCTAGGAGCACGTGTAGAGGCAGGTTCTTGCATGAGAGCCCACACCCTTACCTTATCATGTCTCTCTCCTCCACACAGGCAAAATTGCCATGTAAGTGGGCTATAAGCCTGCTACTCTCTCCGATCCATATTACTTCTCGCTCAAGTGGATGTATCTAGAGGTATTTCAGTGCTAGATACATCCGTTTGAGCGACAAGTAATATAGATCGGAGGGAGTATTATACTTGCCCTTAGACATACATGGATAGCATGATAATATAGTACTACCTCCGTCCGGGTTTATTAGGCCCCTTTGTTTTTTGTGCTAAACTTTGACCATCTATAGACTACTAAAATATAAAGTATATGATATGAAACATTATACCGTTAGATTTGTATTTGAAAGAGCTTTTTGACAATATAATTTTTTTCACATTTATTTTACATTTTATTAGTTAAATTTTAAAGTCAAACTTTAGCCCAGAATAAGAGGGGGCCTAATAAACCCGGACGGAGGGAGTACCAGATACGTAGCTTGTCTACTCTATCTTGAATTTTGTTATTGTGTTTAGCATTTGAGCTGATACTAAACTGTTGCCCTCAATTTTCTGTTAAGTACTCCCTCTGCTTCCAAGCATTATGTACAGTTTGGTTATTATGTGCACATACATGTGTATTTCACTGGCTTATGAACCTGGCATATTTCCTCTTCATGCTGAAACCGAAAGCAGGCGTATGGGAAAGCACCGTCTGATTCGAGTTACGGTGAAGATTTGTCTAAGAAAGGCACACCTGAAAAGGACAATGGGAAAGAAAGTGAAGCAGGTTCTTTCGTGCGCCAGAGTAATGAATTCACTCCGCAAAGTTCTCAACAAAGCTTGCATGGTTCGGTGAATGGGCAGCATGCAGAAGAGCTGCTTACCCCTAACGGAAGCAGTACTACAGGTCAGAAGAGACAATATGGACCAATAATCAATCAGGTACTATGTCATTCTTTTTCCCATATCATTAGCTGTATAGTTTAGCAGAACTAGCTGAACAGGCTTAACCAGTGAGATTTCTATCTCAAGTTTGATTAATTCGCAAGCTCTTCATTTTATTTTTTGCAGAGGCTACATGAGCAACTTGAAACAAATCCATATCCTAGCCGTGCTGTTAAAGAAAGCTTAGCACAAGAACTAGGTCTGACATTCCGTCAGGTTTGTACCTCTCTTTCATGAATTTCCTATTGCATGTACAGTTATCTTACATTGAGGAAAACCCTCACTATGCCTTCTGCTAACAGGTCGAGAGATGGTTCCAACGTAGGCGGCGTCACATGAGAGAAGCATCCAGCAAAAACAGCACTCGCGCAGAAAACCATAGCACCAAGGAGACGATGGTGGGAAATCCGAATGTATGCAAAACTGATGCTGTGAATGAGGATACACCATCTGGAATTCTGAATGAAGGTATCACACAAGATGGTCCACTGAAACAAGACATTGGTGGTGGGCTGAGAACAAATGTCAGCCCTCCAAATAGCAGTCAAAGATATACTACCCCCTTGGCAAAGCGCCAAAAAGGTGAGTCCAGAGAGAATCATATGAAGAATACCTCCTCAAGTAGTGCTGGAAGGCCAGAAGGTAGCGATTCAGGGTATGTAGTTCTGGCTCTTGAAGCTGTGGACGAGAAAACAGGAGATAGAATGCTGCGGGAGCTAAAGAAGAGGAAGATTGGCTGATGATGTTTCTAGGTAATGACCCTTTGAATTTGCAAGTCGGGCCATGATTTTGGCTCCTGCAAGTCAACCAATTCTTTCTCTGAAATTCGTTACCCACATGGTGGGTGTTTTACTCCTGTGGGGGAAGCTTCGTTCGAGATATATGGGACCCCCCCTTCTAAGAATCCGTATACTCCTCCAGATCGCAAGTGATGTACTGAAAAATCTTGAAGTGCCGTCGCAACAGTGCACTGTTATGGCAGAGATGGAAGACATTGAACGTTTCATCGTGCCTTGGGCGCTGTTGTCTGGTTAACGTTTCATTGTGCCTTTGGCTTCTCTGCTGTCATTGGTTGTGTACATTGTGTCAGTTGTTGTTTATACCTAGATAAGTGACTAGGTTGTTCAGTTTATCGTTAATATGAATGTCAGTGGATCTCCTTGGTACATGTTGTGATATTCCCTTATTGCGGGAAATATATGTTGTACTGTTGGTAAGGAGTATATTCTGGTTTGAAACTTGTTTTTCATGATTTCCTCGTCCCTTATCTGCATCACTTTTCACTTGCACTGGAAGCTATGTTTTTGCTAAGACGCCTTACCCAGTACATGATACGTATATGCTTATTGATACATGTATATGCACCTGTTGAACAGCTTGATCTTTTTGGTATGCTCAACATAGTAAGACATCACCAAGTTTTAAAGGCATTGAAATGATCTTGGAAAAGTTATGCTCCATTATTTTTATATATATAGATGAAAAGTGGACTAGGATATTTGCAAGACAGTTTCCTCGTTCACCATGCGCGCAGAAACGACCGGAGCTGTCGCCGTCGCTGAACCTATACTCCATCGCGTCTAGTCTCAGGGAATGTCTTTGAGCTTCAGGTAAACGATACGATGCCTTGCTCAGCCACTGGCCCTTCCCAATGGTCCAATGTTCCGAGTGGCGACGCTTTCTTCCTCTCGGTGACCTATTCCCCCTTTTGTCAAATGGAGGATGGTGGTGAGTCCCACTCCACAAACTTCACAAGACATGAAATTCCGCCGCACCAGCCGACCAGAAAATAAAAAGGCGGTCTTTCTCGACGTCGAAACGGCACATCACGGCGCGGTAGGTCCTCGCACACACTGAAATCATCAAAGTGAAACCACGAAAACAACACAAAAATCACAACTCGCCACTCACAACAACGGCATGCATGCATGCTGCTACGGGTGGCATATGCATGCATGTCGCTGTGACTGCCCTTTGTTCGGCACCACTACTCCTACTCCGGCAGAAATGCCAGAATACTTCATTGGATCCTTCCGTGTGTATGTTGACGCGGTGAAAGTAAAGCGGAAGCCATAGCCGCGGTTGGTCGGGTTGGGTGAGTGGGACCATCACTGGAGGTCTGGAGTAGAGTAGACGACGAACTCGGCTGCCGGATTTCTCGGCCGTCCCGTAGGCATCACGGAAAGGGAAGGGCATCTGCTGCATCTGGTCCTCCCGTCTGCCTGCCTGCATGGGTCCACGGAGAGGAACAGACCAAACGGGTCAATAAACCCTTGGCAGACGCGTGATGGCCGTGGTCTCGAGCGAGCACCACCACTATTCATGTCGAGACGCGGGAAAGTGAAAGATAACAAGATTTGCCACACAAAGTCTGTGTTGAGTAACTTCACCGGCAATCAGTACGTACTAGTAGTACCTGAATGGAACGAATAATCATGCATGCATGCATGCCCCGTACAGTACCACGGCAGGAGAAATGGCATGGCATGGCAAGTCAGCCAGCCAGACGAGCCGGATGCGGACTGGGATCTCTGGCAGAAAAGCCAACGAGGGCCGGGCCGGCCAGTGATCGATGGCTCGCCATGTGGTCGGCCAACTGACGAACAACAAACAAACACAACACTGCTGCACAGTCCCTCCGTGAGTGCAGCAGTAGTGGTGAATGACTGCATGACTTGCCTGACCGGCGTGGCGAGTGATCCCATCCCAGCCCCGGTGTGCGGTGGACTGGACTGGACTGTGGCCACACGACAGTGGCTGTGGTCCATGGTAACGAGCTTCTTGCTAGGCGATGTTGAAATGGCCGGATCCGGCTGCACACACACACACACCCACACCCGCTGGTTTCCCTCGTTGCGGGAGAAGGTTTTGATTGCCCAGACTGACTCACAGTTCCCGCTTCGGCTAGTCACTATTGCTAGTGCTACTGAGAGATGCTTTCTCCCGTTTCCTTTTCTGGTTTTAGTCCAAGTGGGAACACCACCAGCAGGCAGCAGGGCCAAGTTTTCAACCTTTTTGGGGGTGTTGGAACTGTCGAAAGAAATGTGCAGATCGGACCCGCCATGCTTATCTGCTGGACTATCTGGAATGAGAGAAACGCCAGGTATTTAGCCACAAGAGCGCGCCCCCTCTTGTTCTTCTACAAAATGTAATGCTTGAGGCAAACCTTTGGGTTACGGTGGGCACAAAGAAGCTAGGAAATATTATTGTACGCGAGTAGTTGGCATGTCGATTTTCGGGTGTCGGTCACGACAATATGTACTCTGTAAAACTCTTCTCCTCCTTATTTAATGGACGAGACAAATCTTTTGCCTTCGTTTCAAAAAAAAAAATGCATCGCAAGATTGACATCCGCCCACTGCATATCTTTGCCTTCCGTAGTTGCATGCACCCATTGTGGAGCCAGTACTGGCATTTAGCCGTATGTATACAAGCACGTACAGTTTAGGGTCCCTGAATTTATAGCGGATTCTCCCAAATGCAGAGCAGATGCCACTCCCGTCCATGATCCGTCCGCGCTATGCGTGGCTAGATGTCAAACCTCCCGAAATGGCACGCACGCACGCACGCACGCATACGGCATACTAGGCTTGGATACAGAGAAACACAAGAGAAATGCACCCCCCAAACACGGGAGCGTGAACGGTGGTGCCGGTGGAGCGTTCGATTTGACCATGCCTGGCTCTGTCCGTTTCTTGGCGCCTTGGGCGGCAGTGTTTGTTAAGGCGACGGGCGGGAATGATTGATGGGACCCCGGGGGAAGGGAAAGCGATACCGGCGACCGACCGCGCACCGCTGGATGATGGGGCCCCCGCCGTGACACCGACGAGATCCGTCGCCGTGCCCGTGCCCGTGCGCGCGCGGTGGTCGTTGGTGGGTGGTGATGTGGCCTCACGAGGCCGTCGTCCCGTCACGTCCCGGCCCGTCTGACGCGACGCCACCGGGCGCCGACACGTCGCGAGTCACACACAAGCAGCTAGCACGAACGCGCCCCACATTTCATTCCACACGACTAGCTTGTACAGTCCGGCGGCAAAGCGATTTTTTTTTTTAGGACACCTCAAAGGGGTAGGGTTCCTGCATTTCATTAAGAAGAAAAGAATTGCCCGGTTAATCAGGGATAACCGGGCGAAAACCCGATACAGACACACACCTACCACTCGATTGATAAGGGACAATCGTGTAAAAACCCCAACCACACGATTGGTTAAGGGCCAATCGTGCAAAGACCCCTACCACATGATTGATAAAGGGACAATCATGCAAAAAAACCCAAACCATGACAGACCTCGCCACCCTCGAAGCGTCAGAGTGCCACCAGCCACCAACATGGAGCAAAAACCTGACCCCACCACATAGGGTCACCACCGCACCACGGCCCGGGACCGCCGCCCCGGCATCCAACCAGCAAACTCGAGACCGCTGTCTCGACCTCCTCCATCCCGTCGACAAGGCCAGACCACATGGCTCAAGCCAAGCCAATAGACAAAAGGCTGGGCCTCCAAAGGCGACACCCCCAAGGGAGAAACGACTAAGACGCAGCCGTCGCCCGCTACGGACCAAGCCGGAGCTAGATTTTCACCCGAAGAGCCCAGAGGATTGGGGCGATGGAGAGGTTGGACTTCCACGATGGCGCCTCCAAGGAGGAGAACGATATACAAAGACGCCATCGCCGCCGGTGCCAACAAGGTCAGCACTGGGTTTTCACCCGGAACAAGCCAACGAATACCAGACGCGCCGCATCCAAAACATGCCTGCCTAAGCTGGACAGTCCCCACGTCCAAGCCGAAACCACCGCCAAGTCGAAGAACATCGCCGACGTTCGCCTCCTCATCACCGCAACCAGCCGCAAGACGACCCCTCATGTCGCCGAGTTGCTGCCCGCAACCCGACGCTAGATGCGCGCGCATCGGGACCACCACGAGAGACGCCGCCGCGCCGCCCTCCAATAGCTGCAGCTCGCCGCCACCACCATAGCTTCCCCGGCCGAGGGAGGGGGCTCAGCCACCCCACGCGCACAACGCATTACGCGGGAGCGCCTCCACCGCGAGATCCAGACGCCCTGCGCCAGATCGACGATGGCCAGCCTCAGCGCCGCCCCGCACGCCCCCCAGCTAGGGAAGAGGAGGGACAACTCCGCTGCTCGTCGGCTTTCCTGCGCCGGACGAGACGCAGCCGCCGCCGGATGCGAGCCCCCGTCCGGGGCCGAAGGCCCGCGGCGTGCGACGAGGAACCCCGCCACCGCCGTCCGCCTAGCGGGCTTTGCCCGTCGGCATCCTCCGGCGGCGGCGGGTGAGCGAGGGAGGAGAGGGGAACGGGGGCGACGGCGGCTAGGTTATCGCCCGAGCCGCCCCCAGGAGCGACGCGAGCGAGTTGGCATCGAATTATATCGACCCGCGGCAAGCGAAATTACGTGATGCATCGAAACGGACGGTGATTTTCTCTGTGCTTTTGTTAGCAACAAGGAGGGGCTTGAGTGGCAGTGTACGCTCGTCTGTACGCCAGCAGACAATCAATAGGTGGTCAAGTGTATGCGCGTGTCCCTGTCTTCCTTCCCCACCGCGAAGGATCCAATGTTCTACTTACTCCTACTAGGAGTAAAAAACACTGGTACGAGTACAAGCAGTAGTATTTCCAAAGTTGAACGTTCATACTGGCCACTCAAAGACGACCGGTCGAGTCGGAGATCGAATCGAATCCTACCTATCCTTCACACGGGCAGCGGCGTGCGTCACCCGACCGTCGCCGAGCAAACTATAAATCACGTCGCCGTTCTCGACATGGCAAGACGCGTGCGATCATCGTCCATCAGCCTCGCCGGTCCGGGGAAACAGAAGGTCTTGTATTTAAAGGTACCTGACCTAGTTGAGTCGCGTCCGCCGCGTGAGGAAGCCACCCGGCCGGCCCGATCCAGGCCGCACATACACTGGTACACAAGATCGGGATCGGAATGTGCCGACCGAGACGCTTTCGTTTCAATCTCTGCCGGCCCGGTCGTCCTCCTTTTGGGGTAAGTGGCCAACAGCATCATCCCGCC
>CBMN011745587.1:0-10208 GCA_000582825.1 Hordeum pubiflorum | reverse complement strand
ACAGTTTATCTGGGCCAACTGTTTGCCACAGATCGCACACGCAACTTTTTTTGGATCGTATTTGATGGATCCGCCATCGAACACAGTTCACGTCGTTAGCGACGGAGCTATAACTATACCGCTTGCNATTTGGTCATCGCACACAATTTCATCGAAGGGTTTCTGATTGTCGTGTCGTCTTTGGACCATCCTGCAGTAGTGTACTGACATTGAGGAACCCAATATTTCTCCACCACCCTCTTTTCCTTACCAAGTTCCTGCACAATTTATGCAGAAGAACAGGAACTGCATAAATAACTAAAATGCTTGCCGCGGAAGCTGAGGCACAGGCAAGGAGTTGGGATGTCAGAATACTAAGTAACCTTACCACCCTGCGTCTGTACAAAAGCCAAGGTTAGAAAAGCATGTGTGTACCAGAAGATATCAAGTGGGGTGCACCCAAGATCTCTCAAGGAGCGTGATACTAGTTCATTAGGAAGCTGGCTAGTGCCCAAGAGCCAACTAAGCTATATAGTTTCAGAGAATGAGACCACCCAAATTGAGATACTACAGAGTACAGAGACACCCCTTCTGTATAGTATCAGTGAAGTTGATTAGTTTTTGTGTTACATTTGTAAATGCTTACTGAAATATATGGCAGAGATGCAAACAGATGTCTTGCATAGAGATGCATACAAATATATGAGCAGCTTTTCTGTTTCTTGTGTGTTTTTCACTTTTTCTACATACATATGCTCCTTTAAACATCATCTGCTGCTTGCTGAAATGGTACTACTTCAGTAGTCGATGTTACCACTCTCTGCCCGATGACCGGTTATGGGCGATCGGCTCGGCGGCACAAGTGAGGGGACACTAGCAAGGGTACTTCCTTGTCGGATTTTTTTTAGCAATGTTACATCCCTGGAGCAGTCTTCAGAGCCTTGGGCAAAACAGGGTCATCTTTGGGTGGACAGGAGGCGAAGATGTTCTCATGTATAGCAGTCGTTGTATTAGTGGAGGGAGTACATTGTACGTCATATTGCTGTAACAGCTACTGTATATTTATTTGTTTGAAAAATATATAATGTATATCATTCAATCTTCAACTAGTCACTGTTAGAAAGACGATTATATTATAGATAAAAAAATCACTCACAGAAGAGAAATCATCTCTTTAATCATTCTCCATATATAGGTAATCACTGCTACAAGTCCGTAAAGAAACTAATTAAAACGTTTGAACTTGTATTTTCAGGGTCTCGATGAATCTCTTCCCTCGACGGAAATGTTCAGTCAAAAGAAAGACCGAAATCCTTTGCCTTGAATTTCCCATATCTTGGTGGCCGCTTGTCATCCAGCAAACAAGTCGCGGGCTCCAACACCGTTTCCCCATCCA
This sequence comes from Hordeum pubiflorum, assembly GCA_000582825.1. NCBI lineage: Eukaryota > Viridiplantae > Streptophyta > Magnoliopsida > Poales > Poaceae > Hordeum > Hordeum pubiflorum. The sequence continues at coordinate 8,833 of CBMN011745587.1, read as the reverse complement.
CAACATAAAACACGGCCAGTGATAGCCTCTCCTTCTCAGCATTCGTCACCACCCTGTGAACTGGGCTCATGAAGATTCCGTTGCACATTATCTGCTTGCCTCAAATATTTGCATACAAGTCAGCGAAGCATTATGATTGAGGAAATAGGATATATGTACACAGATGATTGTAGATTATTCAAGAGAGCAAGTGCTTAGCTTCATACCTCCATGCAGTCAGCTAAGTTAATCACCAACGTATAAGGCTTGGCTGGAACATTGTACCATTTCCCATCTCTCTGAACTTGCAAGCCACCGACGTTGTGGTCGACAAAAAGGATGGTAAGGAGACCAACATCAGAGTGAGGCCTCATGCCCAAAACTAGGTTAGGTCTCGGACATGGAGGGTAGTAGTTGAATCTTGCAAACCCACGAGCCTTGTTTGATATTTGGTTGACCAAGTAATCCTCATCAAGGTTCAGGAGCTTGGCTATTGATCGCAAGATAAGGTCTCTTATTCTCTTGGTTCTTGATGCGTACTCAAGTAGCACATCCCTGTACACAGAAAGACTCTATAATTAATACTTTATAGTCAAAGGTATTTCTTTATTCAGTCTCTATGAATTCACTCTGAATATCCTCTTTTTTTCTCCGAAAAGATCTTAATATCTCTTAAAGAAAGCAATTAATCAATAAATTTCACAAAACTACTAGTACATCGCAAGCATAAAACAAACTACATCATCAAGAGAAGCTTACAAAAATAGACCTTCCATCTTGGAACGTAGGGAGTATTGGAAATGTGAAACGACACTGAATGAAGGTAAGGGAGTGGGTGATTAACCTGAAAGATTCCGGGTGAGTGGGCCACTTAGCGAAATTCCTCTCATCTTCTGGTTCCACTCTCAAATGCAACCGGTCGTTCCAGCTGAGGCCCTGATCATGGCGGGTTACTACTTTGTCATTCCCATAGCCTTCCACCTCCAGGTGCTTGCCGCCGTGTATCAAGTTGCTGCATTTGTGCTTTTCTTCGGACGGTTGCCGGAAGAAGTCCCTCGACGCGCTCATCATGGCATCCATAAGAGACTCCTCAATTCCATGGTTGGTGACCTGGATAAAAACCTCAGCAAAAGTTGAATAGGTTTAGCTAGAAACTAAGGTACTCACCATGAAGAGGCCCCAGGTCCGCAGAGCCTCCCGGAGCTTGCAGGCCTCGTCGGCGGCCATGAGCCGGTTAAGGTCGATGAGAGGGATGGGGTCCGGCATCTCCTCAGCGGCCAGAAGGTGGTCTTGGTCTCGCTCGTGCACCACGTACTGTCGTGGCGGCTCCTCGACGGCCACCGCCAGCTCCTGCACCGTCGTCTGCACCATCGAGGGAGTTCTGTTCTTGGTGACCTTAACTACCTTGCCGTGGTATCCCGACGGATGAAATTCTATATGTAAGTGGAGCTAAACTTGGAGAGGAAGAAGAAGGAGAGAAGAGGGGAGACGGCAGTACCGCAGTATCATTCTAATCTTTTTGTTACTTATAAGTTGAAAGATAGGAGGCACGTACGTGTTCGATTACTAGTGCTTGCTTAAGTTGAAGATGGGAGTTGTGTTCTCTTCTTGGGCACTACGTGTCCGGTTACTACTGCTGTGTGCTTGCTTACTGAAGTTGAAGATGAAAAGGAAGGTGCCTTCCCTACATTTTGTGGGATCATGCATGACGCACTCACTCACTCCATGCCACTCTTCTTTGATTTGTTAGTCACAGTCATATCATTCTCCGGTCCAGTCGGATTGCGACTAAGCTAATACTTGCCCATTTAGTTTCATTGTGCCATCCACATCCTCTAGGTAGACTGCTACCTGCAGTCAGATCACGGTACCTCAAGGGATCCCAGTAGCAGTATCTTTTTTTTTTTTTGACATGCACTGTAACACATACCTGCAGTATCTACGAGATCCTTGGGGTGCCGTGACGCTCTGTTTTAGAAAGTAGGCCGGAGCTCGGTTTATATTGAAGACGCTCTGGTCATGCACTGTAACACATACAGCATATCTGTTTCAAAAAGGCAGTGAAGATGCTAGTTGTTTTCAGATGAACAAGTTGCTTGTTTTTCAGGCAATCGGCTCGGCGGAGGCTGAGGAGTTATCAAAGGATTCATGAGCATATGCAGAGTCTTGAGAGCCTTGGGCAAAATAGGGGTATGTATGTTTGGGTGGACAGGAGGCGAGGATGGCCTGATGTACACAGCAACTGTTGTATATAGGGGTGAGTACATTGTGTAGCATATACCGATACACTGTAACAGCTGGAGTATGGTATTTGTTTCAAAAAGCAGGAAGGATGTCCAGGCATCGTTATTTCAGACAGAGCTTATTCAGTGGCGCGGATGCTTGTTTCTTTCAGGCAGAGCTTATTCAGTGGCGCGGATGCTGATTGTTGTTGACCTTTTTAGCTGAAATTCACAAATTCAGAATGCAATGCCAAACCTAAGATGGTCTGAAATTCTGTCGATGTTTACTACTCGATAATCTTCAAGTAGGTCCACAATTCATTGACTGAATCGGCTGCATACATGCCTTGCATGTCTTTGTTTTGTGGTGGTGCTGGGATTTCAGAGCCAAAATCGCAGTGCCTTGAGGCAGCAGCCAGCAGGGAAGCGGGGAGAGTCAAATACACCTCCATTGGTATGCTCTGACGCTTATCGAATTACTCCCTCCGTTTCACAATGTAGTGCGCCCGCGCTTCTCAAAATCTAAGTTTGACCATGAATTTGACCAACGAGACCGATATGATTAAAGTTCAAGCTCGAAAACCGAATACGCACTGCATTATGAAACGGAGGGAGTATATGGATCATTGTGCTTACCTATGGTAGAGATGCATACATTCATAGTTATGCAATATGCTACTAGCACAACACTTTAAAAATCCTCCTCTACTGCTGACAGTATTAAATGACGAGAAAAGAGTCACAAATTCATAATGCAATGCCTAAAGAGAAGATGGTCGTTGTGGGCTGGAGCTCCCCGAGACCGGGGACGGAGGAGAGCATGCAGCTAGAGCTAGCGGCCCATAAAAAACAGAGGACTAAACTTTTCTCGTACGCGTGGCCGCTCTGTCCTGCCGCATCACTATCGCCGTCCATGTCATCGTCATGGTCCCTCCAGTGGCGAAACGACGTCAGACGACCGCGACAGCCTTGTCCGACGATTGCCTACCATCCGAGGAGGAGCCGCTCCACCTCCTGATGCAAGGTGCGGAGGGCCACCCTAGTCACTACTGATGTAGCCTTTGGAGCCCTGGCGGCGGGCTTGTCGTGGCCGACGTTGGTGGAGTAGTCGTTAAGCGACCACTCCTCGCCGATCTTGGTGAACTCGCCGTCAAGGCGGCGCCGGCGCCTGACGGCCGTCTCCGCGGCGGTGAAGGAGCAGTCGAGGGCCTACACGGCGACCAAGTCGGGGTCGTTGAGGACCCAATCCGGCGCCACGTCGGCTTTGGCGAACATGAAGTGGCGGCCGGTGATGCGGTGGTCATACCACACCTGTTGCCTCGCCGCACGCTCCTTGTCGGCGACAACGACCCTGGAGCCTGAGGGACCGCTGACGCAGCTACCTTGGGGTAGTGGAGGATGCGGCCCCGCGCATTTGTGATCGCTAGTAGCCGCTCCTCATTTACGGCGTGGCGGTAGCGGCGTGGCAGCGAGGGAGTCTTGTCATTGCGGGCGAACCGACTGTGGGGGTGGGGGGCGGTGGCTTGTCCTTGACCCAACGTCCGATCTGGACATCACAGTTGTGCGGGGGCGACGCCGGTTTCAGTTGCGCTGGGGCGATGTCGGCTCGTCCTTGACCCACCAGAGCAAGGACGTCGGCTCGCACTTCATGCGATGTCGCGACGGAGACATCGACTCCTTGACGCGCGTCAGCGATGGTGGCGACGGGCCCATGTGACGGAGCGAACGCTTCGTCATTAACTTGATCTAACAAACGATTTCTTTGTACGTCACAGCGGCCTCCTAGAGGAGGCGGGTCCTCTGCTACGGCGGTGTCTGGTTCTCCTCGTCGCCGTAGGAGATGACGATCTCCTACTTGCCAGAGGAGTCGGGCGCCGTGGATTCCAAGGGTCCTGGAGAGCGAAGGCAGCGACGCAACAACCACCGGAGGAAGAACTTCCACTGCCTCCGCTTGCCGGCTCGGAGAACCAGGACTTCGGCATAATCGCTGGGCTCGGAGAGGAGGAAGGGCTCGGGGACGCTAAGGGGAGGGGGAGGGACACGTTGCTGGGGGCAGTGTGGCTCTGTGTGTCATCAGCACACGACTTAAATAGCCGCGGCCAGGCCAAGCGAAGGGGCGTCAGCCCGTGTCAATGCGATGCACCGGCCGGAGTTGGTTTCTCGGGACTCGGCGTCTGCATTGAATCGGCGACGCCCGAGAGGTCACGTCCTTCAGCGTCGTCCTCCCGTCCGGTCAAATCGCAGGCATCAATGTGGGTCGTTGTATGCTCTAGACGGCATAAATGCGACACGGGCGTTCGATGGAATGCGCGAGAGAGGCAGGTTGTGTTCTTTTATGGGCGAGGGCAGGCAGATGCAGGGGCGGCAGCAGTCCGGACGCCCGCATCCCCCCTCCCCCCACACACACACACACTGTCTCCGGTTTGCGGGGGGAAAACACATTCAAAACGGCAAGCGGACCCATACAGAAACCCGTTGTATGGCTTTCGGGGTTCGGATCGTAAAGTTCGAACGTATGCGGATGGTTAAGGGTTCAGCGTTGGAGATGCACTAACATCAACACGCACCATAAAATAAAACGCCACAAAATAACAAAGTCATATAAAACCAAATCTATGCGTAAACGAAAAAACCATTAAATCCGTGATCAATAAACTACAACGGCAAACCTCTGGCCCCAATCACCCGGAGGCACACTGCATAGAAGCGATCGAAAACCACGTGGTCGAGTAGTAAAACTGAGCCAAGAGACACCGCTGTCCATTGCTCACCACGTCGAGGGGCAGTGCGCGGTTCGTGCTTGCATTTACCGGCACCGTCTCACTTTCAACGGCTACAACACGTACGCCGTGTGCATTCGACACGTTGGTACTTTCTGCCGCAGCACCAGCAGATTTGGCCTCAATGATCTGAAAAGTGGTACGACCATCCGACGTCGTCAGATCGTGGCCTTTTCACATAAGGTTTTCGTGGCGAAAATAGACAATGAAATCTGGGTTTGGGTGCACCAACACAGAAAAATATACTTGAAAAAGTCAAGCAGTTTGAAAAACCATTAAATGAAAATGTTCTAGTGCTATACTCACGTCTAAAGATTAGCAAAGAAATGACTTCTGTGATCTTCTACGCAAAATAATTAAAATTAGGTCTATATAGATGTTACCGTTCAAGTGTTTGAAGTCACCATTTACCTTTTTTGTGCAGAATTAACCAAAAAACATTTCTTCGTGAAACATCATATATTTCACATTTGTAATACCTTTTTGAATTATTTGAATGCTTTTCTATCTATATTATTTGATCATAAATGTTCACTAAAACGTGTTTCCAGATTATTTAAATGGTTTTGTATTTTATCTTTATTATTCGAATACCAATGTTCCCTAGACTAGTTTATGATTTTTTTAAAACAATAAAATACTTTAGTAGATACACATGGCCCTACGCTCCAAAGATCCCCACCCATTGTTGCGGCGAATTGTTGGTTACTATTACTTGCTTGAGCATCTATAACCGGACATCCCAAACCGGCTCAAACGTTCGGGTGGACGGCTCGGCCAATGATCGATCATAAAATAGCGACGTAGACGGGCATCTCAAATGGGACTCAAATGTTCGGACTGTCCGGCACCCCTCATATCCTATGAAGCGGACATGGGGAGGCCCAGACGCGACGAGGCGCGTCTGTCACGTCGGACTGATGACCGGGTCCCACGCGGAATCTTCCGGAAATCCAACAGTCCGACGAGCGTCTCTTCCGGTGGAGGTGTGAACGTCGCGTGGCGCCACTCCGTCTCACCGCCTGAGGCCAAAGTTCGGCTATTTAACGAGCCGACGTCCTCCAACCCGAGCCCATCCACCTTTCTCCCGCTCCGCCAGTTTATCCACACCGTCCGGCTTCGCCATGGCCCGACAAAAAAACACGACCTACGCTATGCTCACGTGGGAGCGCCGCTTCTAGATCCAGGAGCAGATCCGGACGAGGTGCGTCACCCACATCGCAGCCAGCCTGCCTTCGGACTCGCCGGAGGAGGAGGAGGAGCGGTTTCGAGGGAGGAGGAGGAGGGAGGAGCAGCCGGAGGAGGAGGAGGAGCTCGCTTCGGCTCTGGGCTTCGACATGAAGGACACGGATGCGGAGTTCACGGTCGCCCAAGCGGCCGAGATGGCGAAGCATCAGGCCATCCTAGAGTCCATCTAGGATAAGGCCTATGCGGAGGCCAACCGGAAGTTCATCCGTCAAGAGCAGACGATGACCGACGCGCTTTTCGATGAACTCGATGCGGAGACGATGGCTGAGGCGGAGCCGGCGCCAGCTCCAGAACAGCCGGAGGAGACGGAGTTGTGTCTGCCCCCATCTATCCGGAGCCCAGAACGGATATAGTGGACATCTTCGACGACAACGAGTAGTCGGAGGCGGATTTAGTTGATCTATGTAGTACGTAGATATTTTATTGACATGTTTGTATGATTTTTAAATGTCATATATGAGAAATAGGGATGTACACAGAGATATTTGAGGAGAAACTGGTCAGTGCCCACGGACGTCCGCGGGCGTTTGAGGGGCCACATTTGCGAGTCCGGCTGTGGATGCTCTTGTGTGCCGCTTCTCGTGCTTGCTGACATATCTCGTGCATCTAAAAGATTCGCAATTGCGAGTTAGGAAATAGGACCGAATATTATCAAAAAAGAAGAAGAAGGAAACATGAACAAATGGTTTCGGTAATTGAAATCGGAAAGGTGTATACTCCAAAAGAAGGTATTTTGTTGAGTAAAGTTTCTGATTTAATTAATCCAATCACCGGAGCTTGGGATGAAGAACTTATTCGTGAGAATTTCTGGAGTATCGATGAAAATAGGATTTTGGAAATTCCAATATCACCGGCTGGTATGCAAGATTTTGTAGCATGGCATCTAACAAAAACAGGACTGTCCACTGTACGAATTATATCACGCTGAGTGGGAGTATCAATTTGGAAGGCATAATTCAAATGTTATGGACACCGGAGGCTCTCAGGGGAGTAATGTATGGAAGAAATTATGGGGTCTTCAAATACCTGCGGAGATTAAAAATTTCGGATGGAGAACGCTCCATGGATTGATTCCATGTCTTGGTGTCTTGACCAATAGACATATAGCTATCAGCAGTCAATGCCCGATTTGCAATGTGGGATGCGACGATATTTTACACACCTTATTCACATATCCGCGAGCGCAACAAGTATGGAAAAGTATTGGGATTGTTGATATTATTAATGAAGTGTTGCTAGACAGCTCGGGATCCATAGTGTTAGAACATATGATCCTAAACCTAGGTTCTTACTCGGAGATAAATGATATTGGGCTACCGAAGCTGATCCTCACGGGTGTCTGGTATATTTTGTGGGAGAGGAGGCAATTCACTCATGGTGAGGATCTCCAAACTGTTCATCGCTGTGCTACGGCAATCGGTGTCCTAGCTACAAACTATTGGATGTCAAGGAAAAAGCCAGTAGAGCGAAAGAAGGAATTCTGGACTAGGCCATTAGAAGGTACAAGAAACATAAATGTCAATGCAGCGTATGATATGGACGAAGGTGAGCAAGTATGGGAGCTATAGCTCGAGATTCTCTTGGAAAATTCATTGCTACAAACTGCAACGAGATCCACTTTGTTGTTGATCCTTTTATGGCGGAAGCCTATGCGTTATGGAAAGGACTGAGTTTGACTCAGTTCGAGGATGCAACAAAATCATTATCCGATCTGATAATTTTCAGGTAATTGAGACTATGAATGATGGCGGTTTTTAGGCCACCTCATCTACAACTATATTTGATGATTGTATAATTCTTGCAACTCGTTTTAGAGAGATCACCTTTGTACATTGTAATCGGGAGGCCAATGAGATTGCTCATGAGCTAGCTAGGCATAATTTTAATGATCATATCAACTGTATTTGGGACGATGGTCTTCCTAGCTTTTTATTTGCTAAGCTCATAAACGATGTAACTGTGTTTGAGAATCAATGAACGCCGAATGGCTTTCCCTAAAAAAAACATGCCAGAGTTATTTCTAGACCCATCCCCTCCCTAAAGCGAAACAGGAGTAGCTATGCTTGTGCTGTCATGATTTTTTGTTCATTCGGGTAAATATTGGTAAACAATGACTTGTACCAACCACGGGCAAGGCGCAGTGGCACTTGACAGTGTCGCAGTGGCAACCAAGGTTGCTTGTGCAGAAAGGGTCTCCCCTGCGCATCTCCATTGCACTTGTGGAATGGCTGTGTCAAGAGACACTGATCACTGGCCACCTGGTACCTGCCGCACCCAAGTGAAAATCACTAAGAGCATCTATAGCCGGACCCTCAAACCCGTCTCAAACGTCCGGACATTGACCGGATTCAGTCGGACCCCTTAAACGGGCCCTAAACGCCCGGGCTGACCGGCATCCCTCATATCCAGCCCAAATATAGGGAATTTGTGTCCAAAAGGACCACCTGCCGAGTGGAATTGCTAAAAGAGACCACCTGCGAGTGGAATTGCCGGATCAGACCCCCACCTCTCCTGGCGGCAGGCGCGCCAGGTGACGCGTGGCACCTGCCGCCAGAGGCGGCTGGGGCCTGCCGCCACCGTTCCTGGCGGCCGGCCGCCGATCCC
>CBMN011745559.1:0-16890 GCA_000582825.1 Hordeum pubiflorum | reverse complement strand
ACAATCAAAAATTATCGATACGTTGGAGACGTATCACGTATCCCACCTGTCTAGCATGTGGTCATTCTTGGATTTGTAGATTGACCGAGGTTGATCCGCTGGCCTTGTCAGTAACATCTCTCTCAGATCATATTTGTTAGCGACCGAGGTGGATTTACTCTGCCACGGCATCGTGGGGCTTCAGGAGGATCCTTGTACCCGCCTGCTGTCCTATCTCGGTCCCGAGAAGGGCGGTCTGGCTTTTCGGTCCACTTGTGCTTAGATAGTACACTACCATCGGCCTCCTCGTCTAGCTGTGGAAGTAAGTTCCTTTGCAGGTAGAATTGATTGACTCCATCATTCCCCAGCTTGTCCTCAAGTTCCTGCTCGGCCCTGAGAGCTCGACCCATCTACCATTGATTTCATCCTACTTGGATTTAAGCTGTTGGGTCTTTTGTTTGATGCTTTGCAAAAAATTTCTAGCTGGACTACCTCAAGGGGCTCCTCAATAAAATCAAATTCATCGGGACCGAGGCTTCTATCCTCCTCGGACTCTGGATAATAGTCAACGTTCTAGGGGTCATCATCTCGCTCGTTGACCATGTCATTGTCGCTGTTATTACCATCATCGACGCTGTCGCCAGCTTTCTGATTGTCGACATCATCTTGTGCAACTTCGTTACCGGATGTATCGCCATTTCCGGTGTCGCTGTTGCCACTGCCTCTATTGCGGTGGCCTCTACGTTGGCGCTTGGGAGGTTCTTTATCGTTTCCTCCGTCTCCAGGGGTGTACACCATGTAAACATCATAGGTAGAGGTAGCCGCCCACTTGCAGGTGTTGGCAGTAGCAGGCGGTGAAGTGCCGCCCGATGTCTCATCGACATTTCATCCATGTCGGCATATTTGTTAGATGCGTATGCTAGAACGTCGGTGAAGTCTTTGACGGTAGCGACTAGGTGGGTGGAGGGTGGGTTGAATTTTTTGACTCCTCTAGTTTTGTCTCAGATCTGGTCATAGACCGAGGCCCGAATCGTCTGAGATTGCGAGGCTCTGAATCCGATCTAACATCTCGTTCAGAAGCACCCTGTCGGCCTCACCCATATCTTGAAACAAGGTTGGGCTTAGCTGAAGATTGCCCAAGATCCCACCAGACATGGTCCCAAGGACGTCGCCAGCCTGACTTGAAGCCTGATCCGAGGAGATAGTGTTCAACTTCCAGCTTGAAGCCATATCCGATGTGTGATCCGGGCAGTGGTCCAGATCCGGGATCGAATTTGAGATCGATATGTCAACGTCGGCGGGGTCTTTCAGACTAGTCTGACCCCCAACCTGGAAATACTGGCTTCTCACGGGCATCCGTGGCGTACTCCATATTTCCAAATCCGATGGTCTGGCCCAGAGCAAAGTTTTCGATCTGGCCGAGGTTGGCAGCCGAGTCAGAGTAGAGCGTGACGCTGCCAAAGACAAATACATGTCCGGGGAAGAAGGTCTTCCCACAACCAATGTTGTCATCCATCCGAAAATGAGGCATCGAGCCGTCTTGATCACATAGCGGGACCTGTATGGGCCACCAATGTCGGAGTTAAATCTGGAAGATCTCGGGTAGGGGGTCCCGAGATGGCGATCTTAGCTAGATGGTAACATGATGAACAAGGGACATGATGTTTACCTAGGTTCGGGCCCTCTCGAAGAGGTAAAACACTACGTCCTGCTTCTGTTGTATTGATTGTGTTGGATTACAAAGTACATGATGATCTACCTCGAGATCGTATGTGAATATTTGACCCTTTGCCCTATGCTCTAAACCCCTCGCCTTATATAGATGTTGGGGGTACCTAGGGTTACATGTAGGTCGGTTACATTTATAGGGATAAACATGCCGAAGATTCAAATTTGTCTTGGAGTATGCGCCAAGTCTTCGGAGGATTCCATCTTGATCACACCGAGGGGCATGGAAGTCTTGACCCATTCGTTGATGATATAGGCGTCCTGGGCCTGACCCACTACTGAGGGGCCGATGTGGTTTGCACCCCCTAGTCCAAGACACCATCAGTAGCCCCTGAACTGGTCTTCAAGTCGAGGATATTGAACTCCTCGAAGTGGCCTTGTCCTGGGTCTTCGGCTTCGTAGGCGAGTTCAACGATCTTGATGTTCCATATTGATTCTACGTCCGAGGACTCTCTTGGATCCAAAGTCTCATGCAAGTTGATTGGTTCCTCCTCTTTGATGTTTTCCTCTACCTTGATCCGGTCCTTTCGTCCAAGAAGTTAAATACTTTGGACATCCTAGGAGGTCTAACCCATAATTTGCCAAGTAATGCTTTTTATTCTCATTGGATCCGAAGACCCGATCCAAGCTTCGGTAACTTAACAACAAAGTTTTGTAGTGTGAGCATGGTAGGACGATTGGGCAGGGCTCTAACACCTTTTGACCGAAAACCGAATCGTTGTCGCGCACTGTAGAACCGAAAGGTCCATCAATAGTCATTATGCCAATTTTACCGTAGCCCGATGTCGTTTCATTAGCACATCTCGTCAATAAAGGATAATGCTCCGGCTTTTCGGCGATATCATTAATAAAATCCCTTGACCCATGCACACACGTAATGCACGTCATGGTTGGGAAAAGACGAAATTACCGTGCGGCGTGGCGCCCCTTAGTACTTTTACCAGCTTATAAAAGGAGATGGATGAATCCAATTCATTCTACATTTCCCCATTACTCCCAACACTCGAAAACTACCAAGCTCAAGCGCCCAAAGAGCACTGCTTGGCCCAACGGTTCATCCTTTTTCCCACCACCTTTTCCGTCCTGACAAATGTCCGGCAAGGGAAAGGGCGCCGACGCGGATGCAACCGAGGAGAAGACAACCAACGAGGGGCCTGTGGTTGGGCTCCACCATCACCCGTTGGCAACATCGCCGAACTTTAGGCGGGCGTCTACCTCCCGTCACCTAACGAGGTCAAGTGTTGCCCGCCTCTCGCCGGAGACGAGATCCACTCCGCCTCCTAAGTTTTAGAACCTTGGGAAGGCAAGCCCGTCGTGTTCATATCCCACCTTATCCGAGGTTTGGGTTTTCCTGTCCACCCCTTCCTCCAAAGCCTTCTATTCTTCTATTGAATCCAGTTCCACCACTTGGCCCCCAACTCCATCCTCCATATTGCCTCGTACATTGTTTTCTGCAAGGCGGTCCTCCGCATAGAGCCCCAATTCAGGCTCTGGCTCAAATTGTTTCGTGTCAAACCACAAACCAATGGCCGTCAGATTACTGAGTGCGGGGGTGCCATGATAAGTAAGCTCCACAATGTCAAATGGTTGCCAGGAAAATTCATCGAAACGGTGAAACGATGGCAAGAGGAGTGGTTCTACATGGCCGACGTGCCATTGGGGGACCAGAAGGGGGTCCCCGCCTTCTCGGGAGTGCCCTTGAAGAGGTTGCACTCCTGGAGCATCAAGAACCTCGACCGGGGGAACCACACCATCCTCTGTCATGTTCATTGTTCTCTCTTCATCCCTAACCAGTAGGAAACCCCTCATAAGAGGCACTATCGAGATTGACCTTCACTGGGAGGAACTTTCCCACCGCTTTGCCATCATGTCCCATGTCCACATCAACTAGGTCATGGAAATCCTTGCCGATCAGTTCTCTGGTAGTACGATTCATCGATCCCAGCGGCAACCCAAACACACAAATCCACATTAGAATGATGTTAAACCCATGTTCCTACATTGTTTTATCTGGATCAAACTCCTTCATTACAAGCAATTCCTTCTCGAACCACCACGTCCCCTCCTCTAAGGCCCTTCTCCATCCCGATGCCTGCCGGAACATGAACATGAAAACATTTTCACCTAGTTCCTTGCATCCCCTACCCTTAATTGGGCATCGAATCCTCCTCAAAGTCTATCCGACCACATCTACATGCGCAGGTCTATTCGAGAACAACTTTCCCAACGCCTGCGGGTCGTCCGACGCCCACTCAAACACCTCACCCTTCTTTGTTGCACTGATCTCCAGACCCTTTCACCCCGTCGCCGACAGCTTCAACTCCTTCAACAACCCCTCTACTTCCTCCATCCTTCCGGCCCTACTTCTCAACCACCTCTAAACCTAGAACCCTAGCGATGACTCTGGTATTATGATCGTGCTACCCAGTCAACACGAAAGGCTTTGATGGTGGAGGGACAAAAGTCAGGAGGGTTGCAAAAGGATCACCATGGCGCGGGAGTCTCGGGAAGACACGATCAACGCGAGCGATAACTGCACATACTAGCGACGGATTTACCCTAGACGACATCGAATCGCCTTCGAAATAGCGCTTTCACGATTTACGCTAACCGTTACCTAAGGGTCGTTGTTTAAAACTTCAGTACAAACATACCGGGACATGAGTTGAAGTGCAACCAAGCATAATGGAATTGAAAAAGACGTGGTAAAATTGCGTTAGGTAAAAGGAAGCGAGAGGACATGGGAAACGATCTCCATCCCTAAACCCCAAATCAACCGTGCACGCCAAGGGTTTAAGCCCAGCCCGAAGTCGGCGTGCACCCCTCGCCCAACCCCCCTTCCCTCCTGCGTTGGCGGCGGCGCCACATCCCCCATTCCCCATGTCTTCCCCTCCCTTCCCCGCGCCCTCCAGTTGATGCTCCCCGCCCCAACTCCGGCCGCCGAGACAGCCATCTCCCCGCCGTCGCCTCCCCCTCCTCCTCCCGTCCTCCTACCCACCAAAGCCCTAGCCCTCATGTGGCGCCGCCTACCCTCCCGCCGCCTCGCCTCCGCCCTCCTCTCCGCCTCCGCGCCGCAGCTTCCCCCTCCTCCTCTCCACCGCCTGCTCCTTCCAGCCCTGGCTGCTGCCCCCGGAATCCTCCCTCCGGCGCGCCTCCTGTGGGGGCAGCCCCCCTCGCGATTCGCGTCGTCCTCTGCTGCGGCCGCCGAGGCCGTCTCCTCCGAGGAGGTGGACGAGCCGCACCACGCGCCCGAGGAGGTCGTCCGCGTGGGCCCAAATCCAAAGCCGCCAGCCGCAGCCGCAGGTGAGGCGGGGAAGAAGGAGCGGAGGAGGGGGCGCGGGCAGGGGAGGCAGCTGGCAGAGTTGGCGGCGGAGCATGGCATTGGATACTCCAAGTACGTTTGCCTGCGCCAGCGGCAAATCCGGATCGAAACCGAGGCGTGGGAGCAGGCCGCTAAGGAGTACCGCGAGCTGCTCGCCGACATGTGCGAGCATAAGCTGGCGCCCAACCTGCCCTATGTCAAGTCGCTCTTCCTTGGCTGGTTCGAGCCACTGAGGGACCAGATCATCGCTGAGCAGGAGCTTGTCGGCGAGCGTGGGACACGCGCCTCCCACGCCCCTTATTTTAACATGCTTCCGGCCGACATGATGGCCGTTATCACCATGCACAAGCTCATGGGCCTGCTTATGACTGGCAGTGGTGATGGAAGCGTCCGTGTGATCCAGGCCGCTTGCCAGATCGGCGAAGCAGTCGAGCATGAGGTGTGTTGGCTCGTGGGTGGCACTCAAGCTTCTTCTTTGTTTCCAGTTGTGCAGTTGCATGCCAAAATGGTTGCTACATTAATGAATTAGCAGTGATGGTCCTTACTAATCTCAAGTGACCACTAGGCTGACAGTGCTGGTGGTTGAGATCATTGTTTTTTATCAATTAAGGTCGAAAAATGACGTCTTTAGTAAATAGTTTCTCTTAGATTTATGATAATTTAGTGCTAAGCACCATTATTATTCATTAGAGGGTGTGACATGATTGAAATTACCAGTATACGTTTTCTTTCGTATAGGTATGCCATTATGTAAGGCTGAATATATTCCCCCATGAACTCTGGGTTATTGAAACACTGTAGGTTAGGTACATCTGGAGCTAAAAAAGATTCAACTAATATTTCGTTACTGTTGAAAGTATTAGTAAACAATAGATGAGTTCTGGAAACAGTTATCTGGTTCTGAATCTGATGGTAAGGTACCCTTCAAAAGAGATTATGTAAATGTAGTTGAAATGGGTCAAAATATATTCATGATTTGATTGACTAAATGCCTACTCATGAGCCTTGGAATGATTTAGGGCTAGTTATCATTACTGTTATCGATAATCTAACTGTTACATGTACCCCCTTTGAACGCACCATTCGAAGTATAAATTTTGAACCATTGTCTTACATATGTTTGACATTGTGCCATAAAGAGGTGCCTTTATTTTTTGGGGACGGAAAGAGATACCTTTGTCAGCTGCTATTTCCTTGCATATCTTTGGCGTTTGCATTAATTTTCAGTCAATTGTTAACCTGGCATTTATTTCTTTTGTTGCACCAGCTATGGTGACAACAGTTAGTTTGATACGTTAGTATACATTGCTAACGAGTAACTGTAATGTTTTTCCTCCTGTCCTTGACCAGGTTCGAATCCACAAATTTTTAGAGAAGACAAAGAAAAAGAACACTAAAGAAGTAGATAAAGTAGTAGAACCAGGGGATGCAGATATCGCCAAAGAACAACAGCTTTTAAGAAAGAAAGTCACTGATCTGATGAAAAAGCAGAAGATACGGCAAGTCAGGCATTTAGTGAAGAAGCAAGATAGCACCAGGCCATGGGGTCAAGATGCTCATGCAAAAGTATGCACCTTTTCTAATTATTCGGTGATGTATGTGGTACTTCTTCAACTAATGATATATTTATATTATCTTTTGCCGTTTTGTAGGTTGGCAGCCGTTTGATTGAGCTATTTATTGAAACAGCCCATATACAACCACCTGCTAGTCAGTCTGGAGATAGTACACCTGAAATCCGACCTGCTTTCACACATGAAATGAGAACTGTGGCAAGAGAACAACAGTAATCATGTCAACTCTTACTTAATACCTTCTTACCCCAAAAGAAATGCCTCTCTGTTCTAACTTATGCTTTCTCTAATGTCTTGTACTTAAATAGGAAAAGTCGACGATATGGTGTGATCAAGTGTGATCCACTGGTTCGACAAGGCCTGGATAGAACAGTGAGTCACTGATTTGTTCCTTCTGTTACACGTGCAATGATTTTCTTAATCAGAATATTCTTTCCATAATATTGCATTCCCTGATCCTTCCATGGAAATATTTCCTGTGACAGGCAAAGCATATGGTCATACCTTACATGCCTATGTTGATTCCGCCGATCAATTGGACTGGGTTGGTACTGCTTACCCATGTTCCTCACAATTATTTGCATATATGTTGCTAGATAGCTCGGCTGTTCTTCAAGTGTGTTAGGTTTCATCGTAGTAGCTGAGTGTAATAACAAATCTGAATGGTCCGCTTCTCGATTATTTCAGTGTGTTTTGGTTCATAAGAGTGGATGCTGCTCTGTTAGATTATTTCTAATATAATGGTTCCGAGTAGCAAAATTATCCCTAATTTTGAGTACATCATGCCTGGAAGTTACTAGCGGCACCCATGTTATACCTAATTTTGAGCAGCAAAATTATCCCAGTAATTGTTATGGGAACTAACTAATAGCAATTTCTACAGATATGACAAGGGTGCACATTTATTTTTGCCATCCTACGTGATGCGCACCCATGGAGCTAGGCAACAAAGGGAGGCTGTAAAAAAGGCTCCAAAGGAACAGATGCAAACAATTTTCGAGGTATTCTTTTGCCCCATGTTTATATTATCTTTGCAGACTAGATGAATAATTATGATTGAAATATGTTTTCAAGATCACATGCATGGATCTCTTTTTAGCACACTTGATGCAGATAGCTGTTTCTCTTGTTATTAATTAATATGCTGTTTTCACATTGGCATGCTGATGGCTGTTCTTGCTAAGCATCTTTGTCTATGTGATATAATCATTTGATGCCTTTTTGGTTTCAGGCCTTAGATAATCTTGGGAGCACCAAGTGGAGGGTCAACAAAAGGGTTCTTAGTATTGTTGACAGAATTTGGTCCAGTGGTGGCCGACTTGCTGACTTGGTTGATCGTGCTGATGTGAGCTGCCATCTTTTTCCCTCTGGATTTCATCTGATGAAGACTATGGCATTCTTGTTTTATATGCTAACTTTTTTTTTATGCTCTCTAGGTTTCCCTACCGGAGAAGCCTGACACTGAAGATGAAACTGAGCTGAAGAAGTGGAGGTGGAGCATGAGGTCAGCCAAGAAGGAGAACAGTGAAAGACATTCTCAGAGATGTGATGTTGAGCTTAAACTCGCCGTAAGCGACTATAAGGGTTTTTGCTCTTGTTAATGGTTGAGCCGGACATCATTTACTCAATTTTTACTCTTCATCTAATGTACCCTTGTTGGTAACAGGTAGCTCGCAAAATGAAGGAAGAAGTGGGGTTTTACTATCCACACAACCTTGATTTTAGAGGCCGTGCTTATCCAATGCATCCTTACCTGAATCACTTGGGTTCAGATCTTTGTCGTGGAGTGTTGGAGTTTTCTGAAGGTCGACCACTTGGTGAATCAGGCTTGCGCTGGCTGAAGATACACCTAGCAAATTTATATGGTGGAGGTGTAGACAAGTTATCATATGATGGCCGGATTGCATTTACTGAGAATCACCTGGACGACATATTTGACTCAGCTAATAGGCCTCTCGAAGGCAAGCGATGGTGGCTTGAGGCAGAGGATCCATTCCAATGCCTGGCAGTTTGCATGGATCTTAATGAAGCTTTAAGAAGCCCCTCTCCGGAAACAGTGATCTCACATATTCCTGTGCACCAGGTACTGATATTTTGTCCATGGTCTATCATTTTTCTTCTAATAATCTCATTTCTTTCCTGCAATAAATGTCATGTTTAGTTAAGTTTTCCGTGTTGCTTTGCTAGGCTAGGAAAAATTAGCCATGTTTGTTTCTCGTGCCTTGAAGTATAAAACAAGGGCATGCTCTGACAGCTTCCAGAAAAGCATAACTAATGCCAAACATATTTGTAGTTTGATCTACTTGTGGGCATTGCCTGACAAAATGATGTATAAATAAACCTTGAATACATTGTTTATCTCGGGGGCAAGGAATTTCTTGTGCATATGAGCTAGTTTTCTTGGCAAGATCTGTGCAAATAAACATTTTTAAGTTCTGGTAAACATGTCATGGGCTCATGGCATAGCAGCAGCTGCATGAGTATAGGAAGGACATACAAGTTGAGTCCAAGAAGGACGTACCTATTTGTTGAGAGTTTGGTTTTGTTTTGATAGAATGCTTTAATTGAAGTTGTAATATGTTAGAATTTAGTTATTTGATTTATTTATGCACTTTGTCTCTGTTAAACAGGGATGGTAATCTCTTAAAAAACAAGCAAAAATAAACCAAACTATCCCATTTCTCTCATGTTGCCCTCCAGCTGTCTCTTTTATCCGCATCTATTGGGGTTCATGCTCCTCAATGAGTATGCTTACTTCTACTAATTCATTTGGATGTAATACTGGGAGCCAATGGCATTTAAAATGGTATGGTAGATCACAGCTGTTGGCATTAACTTCAGTCGTACATGTTCATTTTGATTACATAATGTTGTAACAATAAAAATATATACTTTATAGGAGACCTAAAATATGATTAGTAGCATGGACACGGATTATGAGCTTTCCTGAAGAAAGAACCAAACATTATTTCTAAGTTTGAATAGTAAATCCAGAAAAAGCATAAATTTGCATGTAGCAAATACTCTGTACTTGTATTTTGTTTTGGTGAGAAACATGTTCATTTGTGTTCTGCAGAGAATGAAGAGAAACATGAACATACTGTCTACCGTTTTCTTCTGTAGCTGCACAAAATGCATAATTTTTGTACAATCTTTTGTAACTGCACATAGTATTCACACATGCACATGTGTGTTCTCCTTTCAGAAGTTTTTGAAATGTTATGTGTGCTATATGTTGTAATATGTAACTAGAACATTAAACATTTACGCAAGAGAAGAGATGGTATCTAACTTAAAAAAAAAAAGAGAGATGGTATCTGGTGCTGTTGCTAAACCATGTAATTGCCCACCTAACGTTGTATAGTAAGTCTAGGTGTTCGGTTATGTGCTTATGCTGGAGCAGAATTATGATAGTTATGTTTTCTTTTTCAGGATGGTTCTTGTAATGGCCTGCAGCACTATGCAGCTCTTGGAAGGGATAAGGTCAGTTCATATTTTTATTAATTACGCTGTTGCTTTATCAAAGTTCTTTTTTGGCATGGGGAATATTTAATATTTGGCCAGTGAAGTATGTAATTATTTCTTTCATCAATTTTATGCAGCTGGGTGCAGTTGCTGTCAACTTAGTTTCCGGGGAGAAACCTGCAGATGTTTACTCTGGAATAGCTGCCAGGTAGAGGTCATTCTGTCTTGAACATAGTGTCAATGCCTCAATGGGTAGACTCAACATTCCTTTTTAACTTGTAGCTGTTTATATGCCATACCTTATTAGCCTATCTAGTTACTGAGCAATCTTATACACCCACTTTTCTGTTGACTTATAATTCACAACAACTGTGGTCCGAAAAATATACTTTTCTCATAGAAGTACCAGTCGTTGATGGAGTCAAACTTCAAAGTACCTATATATGCTCATATTTATACGCGTTCCTGAAATGAATTTGGGTAGACAACAGATTGTGTACAAATTCAAACAAGCTTAAACTGTATGTTCATGTGTTTATTTATGAAATTATTGGGTCCTGCTTGGTATCTTTAATATCGCAGTGCCTTATCAACAAGCCAATTAATGTTCAAATCTAGATTTAAGTCAGGGTCCAATTTATCCATCTTGACATGTGACGGGTGTAATATCTTCTTCAACTTGTGATCTGGAGTTACATGTTTAGTACTTGTGATCCAGGGTGGTGGAAATTATCAAGAGAGATGCACAAAAAGATCCAGCTAAAGATGCTGATGCAGCACGTGCTCGTTTGTTAGTTGATCAGGTGTTGTTTTTAAGCCAGTCTTTAGAAAATTTTAAGCCAGTCTTTATAAATATTCTTTTACCTTGATGATGAAAATACTCTCTGTTCAAGATTGTTTTTATTTGATCGACTCTCTACCTTCAAGTTATACATACCTGTACTAAAGCTGAGACCTGGTAATAATCTACACCTGATGTTATAAAATCAACAGGTCTACATAGAGTTACACTGTTTTCTGTAACATTTGCCAGTGTAGCTATCTGTGATAATGCGTACTAAAAGCCTAAGGAATTGAAGAGTAACACATTCTTTAAAATGTTAGAGCAACATTAGAGCAACACCTACTTTTTCTCAGCATAGTGCAAATTTGTAAAATCATGTGGAAACTCCTGGGATTAGTACAAACCTAGCTCAGTTATTATGCTAGATGAAGTTTATTTGAAACATCACTTCAGAAATCACATATATATTGAGTTGGTATATAAGCATGCTGACTAATTGGGCTGTCATAAGATTAATGTTTACCTTATGTGCTGAATAAAGTTTGTGTTAGCTATTTTACATGCTATGATTTCTGTAATTGCTTTTAGTTGATATCTCATAGACTTGCCAATAATACAGGTAAATTATGTAAAGTTTTATGTGCTTATTTGTGAAATATACAGGTGGATAGGAAATTGGTAAAACAAACAGTGATGACATCTGTCTATGGTGTGACTTACGTTGGAGCACGTGAACAAATAAAAAGAAGATTAAAGGAGAGGGGGGTCATTGCTGATGACTCGGAACTTTTTGGTGCATCATGCTATGCTGCTAAGGTGGAATGCTTTATTCAATGAAGCTTTTGTTTCTTCATCTAACATGCACACCTTGAACTGAACCACCTTTTTGTTTCTTCTTTCAATTCTGGATAGGTCACGCTGACAGCACTTGGTGAGATGTTCGAAGCTGCTCGTAGTATCATGAACTGGCTTGGAGACTGTGCCAAGGTATCATCTGCAGTATCATGTCTGTTCCTGCCTGAATAGCATGCGATTCTTTGATGCTGTAATTACATTGGCATCAGAAATCCACTTCAATATCATTTTTTGTCTGCTTCATCGTATTAGCACTGCTATGTTTGTTTGGTAATCATGGATTTGCTATTGAATGAAGCTGCAAAATGTTATCTGTTGTCTTGTGGTCGAGTTTCTATAAGAAAATAGTTAGTAATTGTGAATTTCTTCCTTTTCATTTTTTTGGGACATGCTGAAAAGAAAACATTGGGTGGGTATCTTAACCAATTTCCTTCTTTTCTTCCTTTGTTTCCGTTGGCATCCTGTGAGTGCCCCAACAGATAGAATGTTCCTTTTTTTTGTCTATACTCATTACAGAGGTACATATCCTTCGTTACAAAGAGCCAGTTTGTCGTTGCAGCGCTTTTCTATTCAGTGCCGTGATATTTTGTGAGCTAGGGGAGAGTCTTAACCAATTTCTGTAGGATTATACTATTTTATCTGAATAAATGATGCTGTCAGCTAACTACAAGTCCACCACACTCATTAACGAAAATAAACAAGTGCTTTCGGAATGGCAGCATCATGCACAGCGGAGACTGAGGAAGGAAAAAACTTAAAATGAAAAAATAAGATCAAATGAAACCTCAAATACTATCATGACTATTGACCTACAACTTAAGATTACATCTGAAGAATAAGTAAAACTGTTTGTCGTGGCAAACTGCCAAGGCCATCTTTTAGCTAACATTCTTCCTTGATAGTCAAGCTGTCCTGCTTGTCCTTTTGAATCTCTGTTTCTAAATAGACTGGCCTTTATAACCATGGGTATTGAGCAGTGGCTTGTATGACAGGTTATAGCTTGTGAAAATGAACCTGTGAGATGGACGACCCCTTTGGGACTTCCAGTTGTTCAACCATATCGCAAACTAGGGAGACATCTTGTACGTATTTCAGTATTATTGTTTCCTCACTTTCTCTTGATTACTGCCGCCACATTTTTTAAAGAGGAATTAAACATGTGCATAACAACGCGATATTCTTGATGTTCTCCTTGTAGATTAAAACTTCGTTACAAGTCCTGACCCTTCAACGAGAAACCGACAAGGTATGCCCTCTTTACATGGATATATGTTGTGTGCATCTTATTGACAATGGTGCATTGACTGCTGATCAGTTTCATGCCACTGGCTGCTGAATGGTAGTTGGGCAGGAAGTGGGTAATTGAATTTTGCTTGCATACTTGTGCATCATATTGTTTCGTTGAACATATTTTCCTCATCGCAGCACTGCTACTGTTATAATGTACCATTAACTATACGTTTTGAATCTGATAGATCTATTGAGTATACTAGATGAGCGTGCATCTTTTGACCAGGTTATGGTGAAGCGGCAGAGGACAGCTTTCCCTCCAAACTTTGTACACTCCCTTGATGGCTCTCATATGATGATGACTGCTGTTGCTTGCAAAAAGCAAGGCCTATATTTTGCAGGTCTGTATTCTGTATTCCCTTTACTATCTGCCAGAGTATTTGTGGGATACTTGGTGCCTCTGTATTTTACTATTAGCATTTATGTATATTTAAAATCAATGCAGGAGTTCATGATTCATATTGGACCCACGCTTGTGATGTTGATACAATGAACAAGATACTTCGGGAGAAGTTTGTGGAACTGTATGATGCGCCTATTTTAGAAAATGTATGTATTTTGTCATCTCAGTTATTTGCATGCATATTTTTGGTATGTATTTGCACATATATTTGACACTCACTCACTCTTGTGCGATATATTTTTATTTGGAAGTTGCAGCATATGCTTTTTCTCCGGTACTTATTATGATATTCTTAGTTACGTGATGTGTTTGATTTGGATTGGTTTTTACAATATTTGCCCGATGATTGTTGAGTACATTTAAAGTGTTTCCCTTGTCCACCGATGCTTCTAAAGTCAAGGGTGCATTGTATTTAATAGCTATAACCTAAACCACTGTCTATTCTTGTTATTTATTGATTTATATCCTCTTTGTCTGCATGGCTTAGCTGATTGGGCTTCATTTCTATGCGTATTGGTTTGTCATTTAGTAGTATGTCAGGACTATCATAATAGTTTGCTGTTGTGCTCCGTTTCCATGCTTTACCATAGCACATGAGCTTGCTGTTCTATGTATTATTTTCGTAATTGTTCAATAACAAATGTCATAACTCATGACAGACTATGCATTCAGTTTGTTAACACGGTATATTTGATGCAGCTCTTGGAGAGCTTCGAGACATCTTTCCCTAAATTAAAATTCCCACCGTTGCCAGAGAGGGGAAATTTTGATATGAAGGATGTCCTCCAGTCTACATATTTCTTCAACTAGCATGATTGCAGCTGGCATATTGTCCTATTTTTCGCTCAGCTGCCCAGCTGCGGCCTTGCACAAATCTCAAGTTCCGTCGAAGTACATGAGTGACTGACTCAGATGATGAAGCTAATTCTTTTGCTGATTGACATGCCAACCTGTGGACAACTCGCATGAAGATAATCCCGCAAGACTGGATTTACAGAGGTACACAGAAGACGCTCTTGCTTTGCTGCAGCATTTCATGGTTTCAACATCGCCAGCCATAAGCAAGGTGCATTACTACTGCCAAGGAGCTGGCAATAAACAGAGCTGGCCAGGAGGTTGAAGATAGTGACAGTCAAAATAAGTGGAAACCGTGACCAAGAAGCAGTCCCTGCGGAGCTTTTTCCTGAGTTTGTGATATAGTGTAGTTTTTATCTGTGCCCATTTTCCCCCTTTCTCAAGGCTCATGCGTAGCACACTCACTCACAGATCATCAGTTTCCTGTAAATGTAATTATATGTAATTTTTGGCCTCTTCACTAACCTATCATTTTTTTCTTTCTTGTTTTGCTTAATTTATAGAAGTGGGGAATCTGATGGGTGCAAAACAATACTGTTGGAAAATTCATTCATAATTATCATTGTGGTTGTAAGATATTATCTATATCGTAATAAAGTGAAATAGTCATTTTCCTCTATTTGGACGTTTGCAACTGTTTGGACGTTTCAAGTTCTAGTTGTAATATTACCACTGAAAAAATAGCGCACTATAGCGCTGCTAATAGCGAGTACGAATTTTCAGTGGCCGAGCACCAGGTAGGCCTACATCGGCCTAGCGTACATGTTTGGCCCATATTCTGCTTGTGTGCCTCCCCCGGATCGTTATCTTTGACCTCGTGGAATAATCCCCAGCCATGGAACAACTCTGTTTCTCCGCTCCCCTGTCTCTCCCAAGTCCGATGGCGACGCCGTCGCTCTCCGGCAAGATGTCGACGTATGGGGTAGACTGAGACAGGTATGTATATTACTTCCCACCTTCATCCTGAGGTCCTGACATGCTTAATCCCCCGGCATACTTTGTGGATTAGGATTTGGTTGACCACTCCACCTCTTTCCTCTTTCAGATCCAGTCCGCTTGTTCAATGCCATGAAAGAAAAAACATACCTTGTATACGAGGAGTGCAGCAGATTGTTTGATCTATGACTAAAGTAAATTTCAGTGCTTAGTTAACTGTGGTTGTTTTCTGAATTTTCGGGCAGTTAATTGATGTCTGGTGTGTTATCCGTTTCTGTAAAAATAGGGTTCACAATGTTTGCTTCTGATGAATAGTTAGCCGATAGCTAAGTCCTAATTGCAATGAATAATCTTCCTCAAGTACTCATCGTGGCTGAATCATTTTCTTTGGGTTGCTTCAATAGGCAAAAACCTGTCTCAGGCCACTGTATTTGCAGGAGAATCTGCAAATCTTTTGCTTACAACAAAAATATTTTTTGTGACTTTTACATCAAGGACATGTCAACTATGTTTATAGTGCATCGGTCTCCAATTTTGGAGTGTTCAGTAAAAAATATTATGTCTCTCGGTATAGCTTTCTAACAAATTCAGTACTATCTATGCTTTTGCTGCTTGGCTACCTTTGTTGAGCAAACTGTTCATTTTTTCCAGGGTTGGGATGGGGGGAGCAGCAGTGAAGCGTGAGGTCGATCCAAACAAAAAAGAGTACTTTGGAAATACAGTATCAATTAGGCCATTTATTACGAAGCGGGAAGTATCCCAAGCTTCTCTCTGGACTGCTTAGGTACAAAATGAAAATTAGATACTAAGACTAGCTAGATATAGTTCCCCCGATATGTTATGGATTATTCAATGCTTAATATGCTGTGCCGGCCTAAACAAATTTATGTTAGGGGCTGCGTTTTTTTTTTTAGATAATCAGATGCAGTCATTTGAGTAAACTTGGCCAATGACTGAATTCAGGATTTTCATGTACTAACCAATGCACCGTGATATGAAGTTTCATCACCTCCCAGGTTGACAGAGATGGAATAAACCATCTTTTTCATAGATTCACAATTAAAGAGTGTTGTACGTGGGTACATTCCACGGGGTTTATTGCTAATTTACAATTTACCGCATTAAATAAACCTACTAATTATCATGCAGATCATGTTCTATCTCTGAGAGTTTATCGGGAACCATCAGGAGTAAACCTCCAGTGAGCGAGTACTAAAAAAATCAGCAATTGTGGGTCTGATGGACTGCTACAGTTGAGATACTAGTACCATTCTTGGCAGGGAGGGGGCGTGTAGCAGCACATGGTAGTCAGTCAACAGTAGCACACAGGAGGCCTACAAGAGCTAGATTCTCGACCTAATGCAGCCTCCTTTACCCCTCAATACACGCTCCGGTGCAGCGATACAAGGGGACAGCACGCTGGAATACCGGGGAAGCTCAGATCCCCATAGCACGCCAACGGCCAGGATAAAGGCCTACCTATGCGCGGCCTTCATTGGCATTTTACGCTATAATAACATGCTATAGCATATTAAATTGATCTATGTATAATATCTCGTTAATAACACGCTAATATTATATTTTCAAGGGCGCCGCTATTTTGTATGGCGCGCTATTTTTTTTCCTTGAATATTATTGGTATGGCATCGACCATGTCTTGGCACTGTTATTTCCAGCATATTCTGTAGGTCTTTGTATT
>CBMN011745549.1:0-12322 GCA_000582825.1 Hordeum pubiflorum | reverse complement strand
GAACAAGAAAATATGATAATAACCACTTTATTATTGCCTTTAGGGCATATTTCCAACAAATTCTGGTAGGAGGTACAGTCAGTGTGAAACATAATGATGAGATTGGACGCTATTTTCAAAGCTCGAAAGTGGTGCGACAAGGGGACCCATTTTCCCCAGTCGTGTTTAACCTCGCTGCCGACTGCCTAACTAAAATGGTGCTGAAAGCACAGCAAGCTGGGTTGTTTCAAGGACTAGCGACTGATCTGATTCCTAATGGAATAGCCATCGTACAATATGCAGACGATACGATACTATGCTTTGAGGATAATCCTAGAAATGCTATCAACATTAAGTTGTTGTTGTATCTTTTTGAAATCATGTCTGGCTTGAAAATTAACTTCTTAAAGAGTGAGATATTCTCAGTTTGTGCGGATGACGATACTATGAAGATGTATGCTGATATGTTTAACTGCGAGTTAGGAGCCTTCCCTATTAAATATTTGGGAATGCCCGTTAGCTATGCTGGTCTTAAAAGTGGTGACTGGATGTTTGTTGACTATAAATTTGTGAAACATAGTGAAGCTTGGATTAGTGAGGTACTTTCTATAGGGAGGAGACTCATCAAGGTGAATGCAGTGCTTTCCCATGTCCCTACTTTTTATATGTCCATGTTCCTGTTGAACAAAACCACATTGGAAAAATGGGATAAACCTAGAAGGATTTTTTTTGGCATAGTAATGGAAAAAAAAGAGGATACCACATGGTCAAATGGAGCAGAATTTGTAGATCTAAAAGAAAAGGTGGTCTGGGTGTAAAAGATCTGAGAAAACAAAACATAAGCTTGTTGGTAAAATGGTGGTGGAAACTAGATAAAAAGAAAGGGTTGTGGCAAGATATTGTTAGAGCTAAATACTTGAAGAAAACTACTCTGGCTTCGGTGAAACAAAAAGCAAGTGATTCCCCATGCTGGAAATCCTTGTTGAAAGTAAAAGAATTTTATATGGCAGGTAGAGGTATTCAAGTAAACAATGGTAATATTGCTAGAATTTGGTTGGATGAATTGGGAGAGGGGATGTCCTTTAAAGACAAATTTCCTAATTTGTTTGATGTGTGTGTAGAACAGAACTGCACTTTGGACAAGATAGTTATTATGAGCTCTATCTCTTCTTTTAGAAGAAGATTGTCCCCTGAGTTAATGCAGCAGTGGGAAGAGGTGAGGGAGACTGCCCTAAAACTTAGGCAAAATGAGCTCTCTAATGAGGTTTACTGGAAATTAGATAGCTCAAGAAATTTCTCTACCAAGTCTATGTATAGGTGTCTGGAAAAAGATTTATCTAGATCTGGTTTTACTTGGATCTGGAATGCTAACATCCCACTTAAAATTCAGATTTTCATGTGGCAAACATGCCAAGATGCTATTCTTACTAGAGATAATATGAAAAAGGCAGATTAGATGGAAACAACTCAACATTTGTTATTCTTGTGTCCAGTAGATAGAGTAATCTGGAGAACTGTTGGATCCATGTTTGGGACTGATTGCTGTCCAAATTCTATATGGCAATATTATGCTTGGATGTATGCCTTCTTGCCTGGTTTTGATAAGCTATACACTGTGGGGTTTGCTGCTATTTGCTGGGAAATTTGGCTCGCTCGTAATCGCGCCACCTTTGAGTGCAAGTGGATTAACTCGCCTTTTGAAGTTGATTGTGTTTCTGTTATATTGGGCGGGATTGCAGAAACCTGATATGGTGCAAACAGTGAAGAGGGGAGCAGAGTTGCTAAAGATGAATGCCTCCGAGATGGTGTTGTTGTGCGGTTCGTCGAAGCCTGATCCAGGTGACCATGATGATGCATGAGCAGCAGATCGAGCGAGGATGTAGTATCACCTTATGAAGTTTCTCTCTTAGACTATTGTTGGTTTATGCTAGTCGTTTGCGGTGCTGGTAGGTTTCATCCAGGAGTCTGGTCTTATGGGCTGTAATATTGTGTGGTACTGTGGTAGTTGCTCTTTTGGCGGTTTTGGGTGACAACAGGTTTTCGCCCCATGGCTTGTTGTTCCTGATGACAGGCGCTGGCTTTGGGTTTCCTGTTGTTGCCCCGAACTCGCTTCTCCTCTTTCCCTAGTCTTTCTCTGGTTCTGAGACAATGTATTTTCGTTATGAAAGTAATGGAAAGGGGGGAAGCCCGGTTCGAAAAAAAAAGAAAAAAGATTGTGTGCCGTATATAGGCCATAGCAACCATCCGAGCATATAGCTTCATTACAATAGCAAACTGACACCTCAAGGGCTCCGTTTATCCACTGAAACATCCAAGCAAAATTCTAAAAACCAGATAATGGAGTTGGTTGGTACACATGGCAGAAGACAATCTTCTCAACGAGCACTATGAATCCACAAATGTAAGAGCGAGAATCATGTTGAGGCACAACTTTCGCTGTTGTGCATCGACTCTGCACTCAGAGGTAAAACCAGTTGGTCAGCATCTTGCAGTGGATATAGAGGTCATTGTTTTGCGTCCAACAACAAGTGGAACACTTTACACGCTAACATCATAAAGAAAAATGTCAAATCACGATCAACAATATGTAAGTAGAAGAGAATTACTTCTTTTCGGAAACATGTAACTAGAAGTCTAGAACTATATGTATTTGTCACCAGTCGCAAATTTTAAATGAATTCTTGAATATATTGTACTCCTTCTGATCTCTGAAAAGAAGACATAAATTTTGTTCTGAAGTCAAACGGTGCAAACTTTGACCGAGTTTGTAGAAAAACTATCAAGAACTATGATACCAAATTAATATTGGTAGATACATAATAAAATATATTTTCATATTATATCAATTTAGTATTGTAGTTGTTAATGGGTTTCCTACAAACATGGTTATAAAATTGTGCACCGTTTGAACAAAATTGGTAGATCTTTTTCAGAGACCAAGGAAGTAATAATGAAGAGTTAAGACATATTCTTTTCATATGCCTATGATATTGCATTTTTCTCCTCTCTGGGTTGGCCCATGAAAATCAAATGAGATAATTAACTTTGGTTAATCTATAAACTTCTTTTATAAGCTACTAAATACTAATGGTGTGGCTACTAAAAAAGGGAAGTAAGGCAATGAAGCCTACATAGACTAGAAAGTTATTACAAAAGAAAAAGATATGTAGGATCACGATGATCATTTATACAAACAAACAAAGAAGTCAAGAGCAAGCTAATTGCATTAAGTTTACATATAATGAATAATTGACATGTTAACGACATATTCGAAATGACACTGAGTTGACAGGTATAAAAGTTTAAACAAAATATAGGCATAAGGCAGACACTAAGCTGAGAAAGGTATACATATTATTTCAACAAAATATATACGCGCAAGGCACTCAATGATAAAGCGCAAAATTAGCCTTTATACAAAGATAAAAGTAACTGTTACATCTTCACAAGCATGGTAATCACACACGAAACCATCTTAATTACCAGGAGTACAATCAACGTTGCATTCCACTGAAGGATATGCCATGAAGATGCTGTGTATTTTTGTCCACCAACCATCATTTGGTGTGAACCCTTTTGATAGCTCCACGGTCACTCTGTTAAGCATTGGTGGGCATCTAGATATCAGTTTCAAGAAATCAAACTCATGATTCACCCCTTTGAATTGTATAATATCCAGTTTTTCAAGATTGGTCAAGGAGATGGTCCGGGTTCTCCAGTTCTTAGGCTCGTCACAATGACAATGGGTTGGACATCCATCTTTCCTTTGAAACAAATGTGACATAAACCAATGTGTTATACATTTTTTTAACATAGCTAAAGAATGTGCCTAGCTAGAACCTTTTAGTTGATCTACAATTTTTTTGAGAGTATGTAAAGCGCGTACCATACAAAACTTTATAAAAGAGAGTTTTTCTTTTTGCGGGGAAATTGGGAGTTTTATTCCTTAGATAGTAGGATTACAATCAACTGGCAAGAGCTCCTCTATACAGGGAGGACCTCTTTGAAGCCAAACAGCAGTACACGACTCGGTACGGTTGTAATTAGCCAGACAATGTGCCATCCTATTGTGAGACCTATTAAGCTTTTGGGGAATAAACTCCCGACCTACCATCAGAGACTTCATTTCCATAGCCAAATGTCCATATGCCGATCGTGTAAGAGAGTCACCAGATAAGATGGATATGGCCAGTGGCGGATGTAGATTCTGACCATAGGGGGTTTCAATCTTGGCATTTACAATATATATGTCATTTACTTAGCATTTTAATACTTAAAATGCACATAGTATCAGAATAACTGTAGTACTTGGTAAAAGAGTTATGCACTTTGGAGGGGGTGCCAAGGCACCCACGGCATCCCCACTGGATCCGCCCCGGGATAGGGCCTCTGAGGAATCGGACTGCACATATATTCGAAGCTCTGTATGCTGACAAGCTAGGGCCATACCTTGCATAAGAGCGTGTATCTCTGCTTTGAGTGCATCATTACAATTGAATATGACTCGGTAGCCGTAAAAATCACGGCCCCATCAATATTGCGTAAGATCATACCTGCCGCTGTTGAACCGTCAAGAGGTGAAAATGAGCCATCGACTGATAGGGCCAAATGTCCCATCGGAGGTCGTGGCCATGGTGCAGGTAACACAGCTTCTGTGGAGCCCGCAATAGGATAAACAAAGTTCAAAGACATCTTCCCTTTTATAATCTCCTCAGTACTGAAGTTCCTAGCATGTGATAATGATCGCAAATAACTATCCAGGAAATCCACACTAGTGTCCACCAGTGGTATATCCTTACCATGCACCATATCAGATCTCAACTGCCAAATGCGCCAAATTAAGATGATCACCATATCACGTACCTGGTCAGAGCAGTTTGCAAGCACATGTAATAGCCGCTCCTGGGCAGTATCTATAAGCTGCTCATTAGATGGAAGTGGCCAAATGGTTCTCATTGCGTTGCATAAACTCCTAGCATGGCCGCAAGTTACCAACGCATGGAATGATCCCTCCTTTTCCATACCACAAATCATGCATGTATCGCGAGTACTTATACGGCGATATGTTTTGTATTCGCTAGTCGCAAGCGCACCCGCCGCTTCCTTCCACGCAGACACACGCATTTTCAGAAGAAATTTTGAGCGCCAAATGCAGTTCCATATCAAACGTTCTCCCCCAGGTTGGTTACTGGACGCGCCGGCAGCGACACTATTGGCTTGCTCGGCCGTCGCTAATTTGTACGTGCTTTTTACAGTAAATTTTCCAGTTTTCTCTGGCGCCCAGGCAATGAAATCTTGCCTATTTCCTTGGTGAAGTTCTAATATTTAGAGTGTGATGCATGTCCATGGACCAGAAATGCTCCTGTAGACGTTGCATGTTCCATGCACCAGTATTGTTAAGGAAATCAGACACCCTGTTCAGTCTACAGTTCCTTTTCGGTATAACTGGCCTAAAATCATCGCCCCGTGGAA
The DNA here is from genome assembly GCA_000582825.1 of Hordeum pubiflorum. Taxonomy (NCBI): domain Eukaryota; kingdom Viridiplantae; phylum Streptophyta; class Magnoliopsida; order Poales; family Poaceae; genus Hordeum; species Hordeum pubiflorum. Next base: position 6,871 of record CBMN011745549.1, on the reverse strand, counting down.
TCCAGGGGTCCCTCCATGCACGGAGAGATTTGCCATCTCCAACTCTCCATATAACTCATTTTTTCACAAGCTCTAGTCCAAATGTCATACCTCTCCAAACAACCGAAGAATTTGTAGGGAACACAGTGTCTAGGATCTCACCATCTGGGTAATACTTGGCTTTTAGCAAACGGGCACATAAACTAGACGGATCATCAATTAATCTCCACACCTATTTGGCCAACAACGCTTGGTTGAAGGCTCTCATATCCCTGAAGCCCATTCCTCCTTTGGACTTAGGCAATGTCATCTTGTCCCAATTTAACCATGCCATTTTCTTCTTTCCTTTTTCCATTCCCCACCAAGTATCATCAGTCCGGTTAGTTCATCACACACCGATGCTGGTAACCGAAAAACACTCATTACATAGGTTGGTATAGCCTGTGCAACAGATTTGATCAATATCTCCTTGTTGCCTGATGACATGTATTGCTCACTCCAATCAACTAATCGCTTCCTCATACTTGACTGCAAAGTCTCAAACCTACCCTTGTGCATTCTTCCTTCCGGAACTGGTAGCCCGAGATACTTTGGCTCAAAGACTACCTTCGAGATATCAAGAATAGTACGAACCTCCTCTGAGACAAGCTGAGGGCAATTGCCGGAAAAAAGGATGGAACACTTTGAAGGGTTTATAAGTTGACCCGTTGCCTCTACATAAGTGCTCAACAAACCTTTGACGATGCTCGCTTGCTGTCGAGAAGCACGAAAGAATAATAATGAATCATCCGCAAATAGCAAGTGAGAAATAACTGGTGTCATTGTGCATATCTGGACACCCTCTAAACCTTCATCCACTATGGCTTTACTGATTAGAGCAGATAACGCGTCAGCCACAAATAAGAAAAGAAACGGTGAAAGTGGATCACCTTGGCGAAGACCTCTGGTAGGTGTGAAGGACTCCAGAAGCTTCCCATTAAACTTTGAATATTTTACTGAAGTAACACAAGCCATAATGCGAGAAATCCAAACCGGAGAAAAATCCCACTTCAATAATGCCTTCTCCAGAAAAACCCAATCCACACGATCATAAGCTTTAGAAAGATCAAGCTTGTAAGCACAACACATTTGTGTATTACCTCTCAGGGATTGGATATAGTCAATACATTCAAAAGCAATGATAGAATTATCAGTTATAAGACGCCCTGGAAAAAAGGCACTTTGATTCTCCGAGATAAGTTCCATAAGAAGAGGCCTAAGCCTATTGACCATGCATTTTTGATACATTATAAACCACGTTGCAAAGATTTATCAGTCGGAAATCCTCAAGTTCCTTGTGAGGGGGAACTTTTGGAATTAACACGATAGTTGTATCATTAGGTCACCACCACAAGTCGGTAGGTTCCCTACTCAACACCCATTGGCCGCGTCCGCAGAGTAACCCTTAATCATGTGGGAAGGAACACTGATGGCGTGTGTGATATGGAAATTTAGTAACAAATGTTTGTTTTAGAAAAGGATATGATAAGTCCTCTCTCTTCTTGGGTGAAAAATTACTTCTCTGATAGGGTTATGCCAAGAGACATGCTTTGGTTCTCTCTAAACATACTAGAAATGTTGGAAGGTTACTACGTTTAGATACGCAGTGCACCAAAGTCACCTGACGTTTCAGTTCCGCTCGCCAGGTTGATTAAACAAAGCATCCAAGCGGAGCTGAGAAGAAGTAATCGTTCCTCATTTCCATAATCCAATACTGAAGCCAAGCAGTGGCACACCAATGCATTATTACACGTACATACCATACAGGCTACCGCCTAACCAACCCGAGCACAATTGACACTACTCCACCGGAACTCGTAACCAGTATGACAGTATACACAAGAATGGAATCCACAAGGACACATGTCCGCCAGAAAAATTAATAAGAGAACAAATCCTTCCTCCAGAACAAGATGGGTCTTTCATTGAGGCCTGTAGTAGTTGCTCTGGTGATGAGGAGGGTACGCCCCTGGGGCATTGTACGGTGCTTGCGGATACGGCCCTGGTTGCTGCTGCTGTGGCTGCTGCCCATTGTAGTACGGCCCGCGCCACCCGGGATACGCCGGTTGGCCATAGTCATGGCCAGGAGGCGGCTGATGCTGCTGTGGGTGCTGCTGGTACTGACCAGGGTGTGCTGAGCCATATGGAGGTTGCTGCGGTGGCGCACCATAGGTGGGGTATGGCTGTGAGTATGGAGGTCTTGACTCTGGTTGGGAGTAAACAGGCCTCGGCTCACCCCCTGGTGGAGCACCGTACGAGGACTGAGCATGAGGAGCATGTGGCGGAGGTGGACTGTGCTGATCCGGTGGAACAGAAGAGTTCCTCGGCGTGCTAGTGTGGCTGGAAGATGACAAGTTGAAACCTGCCAACTTTCTTTGCACATCCTCGATCATTTCACGGCATTGGATGTTTCGCGTCATTATGAAGTCACTGCACTGCTGTTGTATCTTGCCGGTTGCGTCCTGCCAAGGATCAAAAATATAATCATCAGAAGTTCTACCAACAGGAGTCATCACCATTTATATTATCATTGGACGAAAAAAATTGCAGTCACACAAACCTGTAAAGACACGTAAAAATTTAGGCCGTCATTCATGTTCTTCTTAATTGCCTGGTATTTAGCAACAGCTGCAGCAATTTGCTTGTAACATCTCTCACGAGCAACTGAAAAGTTATGTTCCACAAATCAGGGCAATAATTGATCAATTGAAAAGCATCTTGTATTACAGGCCTATAAACAAAAAAAAAGCACACATAAATACTGCACATAAAGAACTCGGACTGGGATATCATTTCCAAGCTGCATAGAAGTGTCAACAAAGCTCGTACTTGAACTTGAGATAGGAGTAAACATAAGTGGTACCAATTGAAGGAACTTTACTAACAATGATGCACGGAAGGGGAAAATGTGCATGCAAGCAAATACCTAGCCTGCCACTTTAAGTACATAAGTGGTCAAAGGGAGAACATAATCGTACGAATAACTAAGATTAAAAATTGCTGAAACTGGCACAGATATGACAGAAACAATAGCTATCCAATCCAATTGTACAAGGAATATAAATGGAGAAATCATTCCCAAATCATTTGCTGGTACAACCATACAACACTAAGTACATTCAAGATTGTATCAAAGCCACTTCCGTCCATTAATGAAGAAATTAAAAGGGTTACCTTTGTAATCATCTAGATTGAATACAGCAGCAAATTGCGCATTTTGTTCCTGTGGGAGGATCCAAACACAAGTAGTGTTAGACACAGGAAGAAAGAACGTCAAATGTAGCATTGTCAATTGTTTGAAACAATTTTTAGGGTCTTGCTTTCTTTGCCAATATTGGTTGCAAATCATTGATGCTTCTAAATATTGGATGCAAATCGTTAATGCCTCTACACCTTCTCTTAATATATACACACATTATCAATGGGATATATCGAAGTAAAAATATTAGCAGAAAGAATGTCTGCACCAAACTACCAGAACAAAATTTGTCCCAGAGTAGACTAAACAAGTCTTTATCAGGAATTGGGGCTTTACCTGTATTTGCAACAATAATTGTTCCTGTGCTACAATGTTATCAGCAATTTCAGCACAGATAGGATCGTACTTCGCAATCTCCTTCCTAAAAAGATCATCATGTGCTCCAACACCAGCCATCAACTTAGGGAGTATATCATCCTAGCATAAAATGAATGAATGCCCCAAAATCTCAGTACACAAAATCAATGTAGAGTTGTAGACAACATCACAGACATGTTACATACGTATAGTACTATTTTTGCCAACATCAAATTCAGTTATGCAAGGACCACCAAACTTGAAAAGTGAAGTCACAACACCTTCCTGAAATCTCGACAGGTTGAGGTGGAAGTTAACAAGAGTGCAAAGCAGAAAATGAATTGTTCCAGCATGAGTAGCAAACTAAAAGCAAGGTTCTCATTAAAGGTCATCAGAAATTAGTATTAGCATAGCACTCCCATGAACATAACATCTCATACATAAGCACGACTCGCCCACCGCGATGATAACTGGAAAATTGCTTGCGATTGATTCAATTACCAGACGCCATCGGGGCAGTAACAAGTGAAAGGTGCACTTTAGGCGCTAGCTTCTTAAAATGCCTAAAATACTAGGTGCAAATGTAAAACATGGATGTTTCACATACATGGAACAATTATAATTCAACTTGAAGAAGGATTGCATACGGATTCTTGCAACTACTGTAGATGACAGCTAGAATATTCACATGAAAAATAATAATTTTGCAGGTCATCACCAAGATCAGGCACCCAATGTTCGCTACTATAGTATTTGCAAGACAGTTAGCAAACAAAATACAGCACCAGAAGATTACTAGGGTGGCATTCTAGAGCTCAGGCTTGATGGTTATGAATGTGAGATCAAAATAAGCCTCACAACAGGAAAGGACCGTACCTTTCTCTTCATTTCCTTGAGATGGTCTTCAAGACCTGCCCTTTGTGCACCAAGAGATTCCAGTTGCCTCTGTGTCAACACATCAATTAGTTTTACCAAGCTTAAAGAAACAAGTCAAGCCTTCTACATGTTCGCCAGCTAACAAAAATACGTTCATTACCAAGCTTTGTTTAAGGGCTCCAACGATAGCATCTTCATTCCCATCCAAGGACATGATAGGCCTTGAAATACTTGGTAGTGCAGACTCTATCTGCAGACATATAAAATCATCTTTCAAGTTTTAACTAACTAAGAGGTGAAGAACTCGATAGTGACGAATAATAGGGTGCAGTTCATTGCGAAGTAGATCAAGAAAGTTTCGAAATCTTAAGAATAATTTTAGTTTGATATAGTATTAAACTCTTACCGGTCTTCTGTCGAGAATAGACATCAAGGGGTAGCTCTCCTTCACATCTCGTTCGATCAAAGCATCACTTGCAGCCGCTTTTTTAAGATTACCGGCAAAAAGATTCAATCGGTCTTGAATGTTCTTTGTTAGGGTGCTTGATTGAGGTCTAGTCCAACGACTTCCGAACTGCGTCCGGAATTGAGCATCTTCACTTGCCTCCTTCTGCAGCATCTCTTCAGTCTGAACAAGCAACTCCTGATTGACCCTATTCAAATCTCTAAGCTGCTGCAACTCAGCTTCCAAGCCAGCAGGGCCACCGCTTATCTGCACAGCCTCAACATCTTCCTTCAGATCTGCAGGTATGCTGACATTACCTTCCAATGATAGAATAGAATCAGGCAAGTCCATTTCCTTCAGCCTAACTCTAGTGATCTCACTAGATTGCTGAAGTTTCTCTGCCTGGGTCCGAATGATATCATCTACCATCTCTGTGTACTTAGAAAGGGCCTTCATGCTGCCATCAGGCACAAGTGATGAAAAAAGCCTCTCATTGCTAGCATCTAGAACTTCAGCCAAAGAAGTAGATTTTACAAGGGAAGCTGAAGGCAGAGCTCCCAAAGTACCCGCCTCTGGAACCCGCATCAGATAAACACTATTGTTCTCCTTCATGGCCCTCTCCAAGTTGGTTTTCATGTTGCTCTCCAGCTTATTAACAGAATCCAGAAGTGGCGCAGCAACTCCCTTAGCTGCCTTCTTGGCATCAGCCAAGGCGTTCATTCCAATCTTTAGGCGCGCAATTTCCTGAGCAATTTCTTCTTGCTGATGAAGATCCAATGAAAACCTATAGCAAGCATCAGCATAGAATTGAGCTGCCTTGAGCTGGACATGAGAAACCCATGTCCTGTCAAAGTGCTGACTAAGAGGAGGTGCACAGAGAGCTGCATAAGCTTCTTCGTAGAATACGCCCACCTGAAAGCACAACAAGTAAGGCAGATGGCACATTTGAAATCAAAGTTACAGAAATGTGAAGGAATGTGGTATCATGAAGCTGAGCTAACTGTAAAGCATCAACATGCAAATTCTGCCAAAACAAGCAAATTTAGCAGGACTAGATTAAGAAAAAAAATCTCTACTGTAAATATGAGACAAAGGAAAACGGGGAAATCGATCATACATGATTGTCTTCATCAAAATGTGTTGTACAACAAATGACTTAATCACGGCATGAGTTATCAGGTTCGTCATAATATCAGGATAAACATACTGCACTAACATGGTGTTCAGCATAGTAAAACTCAATAACTGTCAACAACACTTCACTAGACAAACTCCCCAAACTACATCATATTATAGTGTTCAAATTCACTTATGGCTGCTAATTATGGTGTTGTTGTATAAACGAGTGCAGAAGGTAACAATCCGAGCTCCCTATTAGTTTTAATTAGACTCATCAATACCCTGAGATAATCACAAGGTCATAGAATAGAACAGTAGGCACAGACCTGGCGCGCCACTTTGGAGCATAGCGCGGGCGGCTTCCCACCAGCTATGACCTTCTCGAAGAAGCACTCCTGCGCCTGCGCGAGCATGAGTTTCTCCAGCATCCCCGCGCAGTCGGGCGTCACATCGACGGTGGTGGCCCCCGCGGCGATGGCCTTGGCAGCGACCCCGCTCTCCTTGAGCCACGCGAAGGTCCCCGCGGCGCTCTGGAAGGCGCCGCAGGCGGTCCTGATCCCGACGTCGGTGGTGCGATCGGCGGCGAGCGCGATCTGAGAGTAGACTGCGCCGAGGTTGAACAGCACGGCGGCCTTCTCGAGGTGGACGGAGGGCAGGCTGACCTTCTTGTTGGTCTTGAAGGCGTCGTGCCAGGTGAAGGAGAGGGAGTGGACGTGGGCGCGGTCGGGGGAGATGGGGAAGCGGGGCTCGACGAGGGCGAGCGCGCGCGCGTAGGCCAGGAGCGCGGCGCGGCGCTGCTCGAGGGAGGAGGAGTCCGGGAGGGAGGGGCTCTCGACGGCCGCGGCGCGGAGGTCGCG
>CBMN011745545.1:0-11843 GCA_000582825.1 Hordeum pubiflorum | reverse complement strand
ATGATTAACCCCCTCGCAAGCACCCGCACCACCTTCGAAGATCATCTTCTCGATGATGAAATGGTTTGCCGTGTCGTCGTCCGTGGCCGGCATCTTGTCCAACAGGTTACGGGCGCTCGGAAGCATGCCGGTTGGGGTCTCCCGCGGGCATTTCCTCTGGCACCCGAAATATGATCCACCGGCCACCAGCGTGGCATTGAGGTCGATGGCAATTGTCTCGGGCATGGATGGCGCCACCACGCTCACCTCTAGCGAGCATTCCCCGGAGAAACGAGGCATCTACGGGTAGTGATGATGGAAGCTGGCCATCGTGGCATGGTGGACGTGCGCGGCGACTCGGACAGCATCACACGGGGGAAGGCGGACGACCCCGTGCTGGACGCGGCCATGGCGGCGGCGGTGTTCAGCCCATGTTGACTAGGGTTTAACCGAAGGAAGATTAGTGCCTCCCTCGTAGCCGTAGTGACTCTCGCACTGGTATCCTTTTGTTGTGCGGCGGCGGCCAGGGCGGTGGCCTCGACGTCTTCGAGCTTGCGTTCCGCCGCGTGCCTCCGTCCCTTCCTCTTAGCCAATTGCATGTGTCGCTCCTCGGGCGTGAGCGGCTTCTTCTTGGTCGGCGAGCGGGCAAGAGAGAAATGGGCGAGAGTATTTTGGAAAAGGGGGGAACTGGGGGTGGCTGAGCAACCTACAGGCGGGCCAGGGGGAGGAGTTGGCGGGCGTCGCGCGCGTCCTCTTCGTGTCCACGCCGACGCAAATGAGCATCAAATTTGGGCACCAAATGAGTCGCCCGACGGACAAAAAGCGGACGTGTGTCCGTTTGAGTTGACACGTTGGGCCAATTTTTCTGTCCATTCCGACCCAAATGAACACGCGCAGACGAAATGGGTCGGCGCGTTGGAGTTGAACTGATGTGGAAGTTCGTATGATGCACTGTTTAACAGCGTGCTAATGACTGGAAGTTAATTGTGTTGCGTTGTTCATATGCAAGAACCAAACACGTTACGAAGGTATCGAAAATCATGGGCGAAATGCGCCACATCGGCGGCAGTGTCCGTGTAGACCCCTGCTGCGGCAATGTCTGTCCCTACGGCACGTAGGTCCGTGGCGTGGACGACATGTGTTCTCCCTGCCGTGCGTGCTCAAGTCTCGGCCACAGTAGCCAGGTCCCATCGCCTCACAGAAACGCGCCACATCGGCGGCAGGGTGGAGGGCGAGGGGGCCCTCCGGCGAAGTGGACGTGGGGGCAACGGATGCTGCTGCTGACCGGGAGCCGGTCATGGCTGCTTCCGCGTTGCTGCCCCCGGCGGACGTGCCCACAAGGCCAGCCGAACGCGCACGCGGGAAAAAAAACGTCTCCAAACGATATTTTAATAACCAACTCGATCCGCACCTCCTCGTTTCTCTCTCCCGTTCACAGGTCGCAACCGCCAAACCGAAGCAAAAGGAGACACGAATAAACAAACAGCCCATTTTTTCCCGCAAAAATACAAGGGGGACTCGGGCAGGAGACCTGCACGCACGCACAGGCTGAGGCTGAGGCTGAGGTGAGGTGAAGTTAGCGGCGGGAGTTGGCGGAGCGGCAGGGAGGGAAAGTCAAAGCCTCGTGGTGCTCCAGAGATCCTTCCTTCTCGCCGCCTTCTTCCTCTTCATATCCTTCTCCGCCTACTCCTCCCCCTCCCCTCTCTATTCATAACTGCGCCCGACACCGCCGTCTTCTGCACCACCGCCTCCTCGTCCTCACCAACTGCTGGGCGCTCACTGCCGGCTCACATCAACCGGCGCTGCTATCTATCCATCTGTTTGCAAGGTGATTCTTGCGCTCTCGCTCTCTCTTCTTCTTTCCAGCTCTGGATTCTTTCCCCTTTCTCCAGCTCTGGATTCAGCTGTGTGTGTTTTGGGTGGGTTTGCTTCGACAGATTGGCCGTCTTTGGGACGCTCTGTTACATCGAGATCCATCTCATACCCGTCTTCGCTTCTTTTCTGGGATCCTAGGGGGAGAAAGGGGAAAAGTCTTCCCACCTTGCAATTTGAGTCTGTCTTTTTTAGTGCCCTCGGTTTCTCTAGCTTCAAATCCAGTTCGGTTCGCAAGGATTTGGGGGTGCAGCTCACCATGAGACCAATTGGCTTTTGCTCTGCGTCCAAATCCAACTTCAATTATGAATGAACCTAGCTTGTCTGGTGGTTGTGTTTGGTGATGTCTCCTTTCAGAGAGATAAGGCAGCGGTTACTTGTGACAATCAAATGTTTCGATTCTATAGAATGATGAGCAAGTGGGAGGGGTGGCCTCTCTGCTAAAGCCTTGCTTGCTTCACATTTTTCATATCATCCGTACTGGATAATCATAGCCTAGTGAGTTAGGATAATATGGCTAGATGGTTAAACAAAACGGTAGTTCAGCTTCAGCTTCCTCTTATAGAATTTGGACTCCAGTAATTAAAAACAAACTGTTGTCCAGTTTGTGTTTTAAAACCTGTGTCTTGCTGTTCACACAATAATTGACATTTGAGTCGGCAATCACTAAGTTCATTGGGTATTGATAGACCTCTGTTTCGGATTCATCTATTGTTGCATTACAAGTACTGTATAATTCTCTTCTGACAGCCTACTACATATACTTTTTGCAGGAATTCATTCTAGTTTGCTGTCAACATGGATTGCTGCTTTATGTTCGGAAGGAGATCTCAACATGCTGTTGAAGGCGATGATGGTGAGCATCTTTTGCATATCTTAGCATGGCGTCGTCCATGTCCATGGGTAAACAATTCTCCGTTTCTTATACGATTTCTTCTGTGATTGTTTCTCTGTCTCAGATGAACATAGTGTGAGGGTCTTTTCATACAACGAGTTGAGAAAGGCAACTCAGGATTTTAGTGGGGCAAATAAGATTGGAGAGGGTGGCTTTGGTTCCGTATTCAGGGTAATTATGCACAAGCTACTGACCATTTCATAATGTCTAAAGATCAACATTATCAAACACATTTTGCTGACATTTCATTTTTCTTGACCAGGGAATGCTCAAAGACGGCACATTAGTCGCAGTGAAGGTTCTGTCAGCCACTTCAAGGCAAGGTGTCCGAGAGTTCTTAACTGAACTTACAGCAATTTCAGACATCAAGCATGAAAACCTCGTCACACTTGTCGGTTGCTGCGCTGAAAGTTCCCACAGGATCCTTGTTTACAATTATCTTGAGAAAAACAGCCTTTCACAGACATTGCTAGGTAATGCTTTGTCCTACCGAGCATTTCTGCTGTTCATCGATTCCTTCATTGGCTGTCATACTTACAGATGTTATGCATGTGCTATTGCAGGGTCTGGCTACAGCAGCATCCAGTTCAACTGGAGGGCACGTGTCAAAATTGCCGTAGGCGTTGCCCGTGGACTTGCATTTCTTCATGAGGAGATCCGTCCTCACATTATCCACCGTGACATAAAAGCGAGCAACATTCTTCTTGACAGGGACCTCACCCCCAAAATTTCTGATTTTGGACTGGCGAGGCTTCTTCCTGCCAATGCAACTCATGTTAGCACCCGGGTGGCAGGCACATTGTAAGCATAACCCATCCCCTGTTTTTACAGCCTTCTTTCGTAGACTGTATTTTCTGTTCTGACTAGTAATTTCACTTCTTTTCAGAGGATACTTGGCTCCTGAATATGCTATCCGTGGTCAAGTGACGAAGAAGTCCGACATCTATAGTTATGGAGTTCTTCTCTTGGAAATTGTGAGCGGCAGGTGCAATACCAACACAAGATTGCCTTGCGAAGACCAATTTCTCCTTGAGAAGGTAAGCTCTACTTGTCACAGTTAGCATATTGACAACCTGAATACAAAATGGTGTCAGTTGCATAATGAAGCAACTATACCAAAAGTTCACTGACCAAACATTCATAGAATAACGCTGAATTTGACAAAATGTGCTGCATCTTTTCTACAGACCTGGGCATTCTATGAGGAAGAGCGTCTAGATGAGATCATAGACGCCGATATAGACAATGACCTGGACATCGAGGAGGCATGCCGGTTCTTGAAGATCGGCCTGCTATGCACACAGGACGCAATGGCACGCCGTCCCCACATGCCCACCGTTGTGAGGATGCTCACGGGAAGCAAGAACGTCTCCATGGAGAGGATCACCAGGCCAGCCATGATCACCGACTTTGCGGAGCTCAAGGTCAGCGCGAAACCGCAAGGAGCGAACCAGGGGCGCTCCAACACGTCGAGATCCTTCTCCACCACGGAAATATCGGAGGAGCCCTTCTCGTCGGAGAATCACACGCAGTCGTCTGTATGAAGAACTGGACGGAAGACTAGCGTCGCTCGATTTGTACATTGACGTGGTGATAGATATACCTGCAATTTTTGGAGGATATATTTCTTGGTTTGTTTTTTCTTCACGAGGAGAGGTTGGATGGTAGAGCAACCCGTCGTTTTGCTTGTTGTGTACGATGTAAATATCCGGACATGAAAAATGATCAAGATAAGCTCTTGAAAGATATGATTCACAGCTCTTGCTTTGTAGTACTACTCCTATATGTTTCAGTGTTCAATACTATGATGACTGACTGACATGGGTCGGCCAGATGGTCTGGATGGATTTGATCATTGAGAGGGCACGCATGGCATGATCTTAAGCATGGTGTTTTCTGAACAATCTGGACCAAATTCATCTGCAAAACGCTATCTCCAATCTCATCCAGAAACGAGTGGCGGTCCTGGGCCACGCCTGACGAAACAAGCACGCCATGCCGATGTCGGCATAGGAGAGAAAGGGCCCCGTACAAATCACGCGCCACTACGGGGATACGGTCAAGCAGCTCGACGTCTCACTCGGCAGACGGCGACGTGCCCGCGCCGTTGAGAAAGAAGCGGAGAACGGATCAAGGGTACCGGAAATGGGCATGTCAGACAGACGGGAGAGGTTTCCCCGGCCGCACGCGTCGCAGTCGTCACCGGCGAAATCGTCCGCCGCGACCGAACATGTCAAACCGTATGCCCCGTTGAACGGCTCGCGTTGTCAACTCGTCGAGGTGGGAGACAGAGAGCGATCGAACGGCTTGCATCGTCAACACATTAAAGTGTGTGTGTGTGAGAGAGAGCGACCGACGAAGAAGCCAGTGATCGCGCACACATCCACACCGGCTAGCTCCACGTCCACGTCCCCGGCTGGCAGAGATGTCCTGCGGCAGAACAAATCCTCCGGCGAGGTGGACGACGAAGAAATGTCTGTCCCGCGGCAGAGCAAAACCACGGGCGAAGTAAACCAGGTTGACAAAACCGAGCTGGGGAAGAATCATCGAAGGCGAAGGCCGGCAGAAACGAAAGGCAGAAGAGGCCCCCGGGTCAAACTATTTCGCTGGCAAATGAAACCCGGCCGCGTCGTGCGTGCAACCGCAAGGAAGGAAGTACGCCTAGTACGCGAGGAAGCTGGGGAAATTGTACTCCTACCTATCCCACGGCACATTTTTCCCAGGGGGAATCACCTCAGAAAGTAATCATCGGGGCGCGGCAGACAGCTTTTTTGCCGCCGCCACCTGTATCTGTCTAGCTGTACTGCCAATTGGCCTGAAAGAGATGGCGGTACGGCACAGTAAAAATAGCAGGGCAGGCTGAAGCAGGGGTGGGAGTGGCAGGGCACAACAGGTGTAAACATCTGGCGATTACAATTATTTGGTCCCTTCCCGAGCCTTTCTTTTTTCTTTCCAAATTGTTTTGGTCCCGTAAGTACCACCGACACTTTTGCGCACAGGAGGCATGGACCAGCAAAGTGCAATTTTTTTACTACCGCTCAACTCAGCACGATGGATACGTACACATACTCGGTCCAGCAGAACTGAATCTACTGATCTACTAATATACGCATGGGGCAGGCACATTAGATGCAACTGAATGATGCAGCAGAGTAACAAGCGTTCAGCAAGGATTGATGAATAAAGAATAATGCGTGAAAGTTTTCATGCTGGACAAGAAGAATAAGGACTTTTGAAGAGTGTTAAGAAGGAAGTTCCAGGTAAACTGAACTGAATGCTCTCTATGCTCTCGACCCGACATTTTAATCGACAGCTCCGCGAAAAGGGGGTGTCATTTCTGAATTACAAGTCATTCATTATAACAAGTGGCAGCTAAAATGGCAGCAACGAATCGGTGGCTTTGCTAAACAAGTGGGCATGTACGGATATACCGAACCGAAGGTGAACTCAGCACCCCATTATTGCACAGTTGTAGACGAAGACGCCGGCACGCTCCTTCACCGAGAGCACCTCCCAGTCGGAGTCGCCGTTCCCATCTTCAGGGCACCAGGAATGCAGCAGTATCACCTCGCCACGAGGTCCTCTATGGCCGCCGATGACCAGCAATCTGTCGCCGCATCCCTTGAAAGCCAGGCCCCAGCCATTGGAAGAGTCCGCTCTGACAGGCAAGGGCTTCACTATGTTCCATGTGTTACTTGCCTTGTCATACTTCTTCACCACGTTTGTGGACTGGTCAGCCGCGTAGAGCTGGTTATTTACAACGGCGATGAGAGGAGGCGACTGAGAGGCGCTGGTTCCTCCGGGGTACATGTCATGTATTCTTCTCCATGTCCTGGTGTCGAGATCGTATTCTTCTCCACAAGTCAGAGAATGCCTCTCACTTGTCACACCCCCAATGACATAGAACTTGCCATCCATGAAGAAACCCGAGGAGAGTCTCCTGGGTAAGTTCATGTCTGGCAAGGTCTCCCACTGCCCAGCCTCTGAATTGTACAGCTCCGCAGACCTCAGCACCTGCCCAGTCCCATCACACCCACCAGCAACAATGGCAATCTCACCAGAGCTTCCCGAGGCAAACAGGCAGCGAGGAAGATTCATCGGAGTGCAGCGAGACCAATGGCGTGTCAGTAAATTGTACGTCCAAATAGCAAGGCCTGTATATTCTCGGCCAAAGACAAGCAGCTGTGTTCCAACAGCAAGTGATTCCTTGTCTGCACAGGAGAAGCAGTCATCACATGGCATCCTTGGGAGCCTCATCCATCGGTTTCGCGACGGATCGAATGCTTCCCAGGGCATCAGGCTACAGGCCAGATACACCCAATGCTCAACAATGCCATATTTCCGCCGAAGCTTGTACAGATATCCACCGTTAACCAGCGTATTGAATTTCTTGTTCAGACAAGAGAGTGAAGGGTAGTCTGATCTGCTTGTCCAGGCAAGGCAGTCTTGAGCCAGATCATCATGAAGGCCTGGAAGGAAACAATCATTTGATCCATTGGAACTGGAATCACCTCCTGATTGGGTCTTGACAACAGCATTCTGCTCCTCCACTTCCAGTTCTTTACTGCCCAAATCTGAACTAACACAGCAGTGAACAAGTTGCCCATTCACAGCTGAGTGTTTCCTTGGCTCCCTTGGGAAGTACTCATTCCTGACCAAAAGAAAGTAAGCCAAGGCGTACTTCTGCCAGGAATTATCCTGCTGACCTAACAGCCTGAAGAGGTGCAGAACGAGAGAACCAGGAACAGCAACAAGGCTTTTGGAGTTGCAGTCTTGTAAATCTTCCATTGTTTTGTCAGATTTATCACGCAAACCCAAGGACACAAAAGTTCAGAGGTTCAAGGGCTGCCCCTGAAAAGTATATTGAGATGAAGATCAAAACATGCACAAGGTTATTTGAAATGTCTCGCAAATATTCTTTTTCTCACACAAATATTCTCGATCAAACAGAAAAACAGCAGACAATATATATGCTTTCACCATAGAGATCGGTACAAAGTTCATCATCAGATTCATACAAGAACATTCGGTCTTGTTGCTGATTTCTTGCACAGAAAATATTTAAATTATTTACTTCGTGGAAAATCATTCTATTTCATTAGCCTTATCCAGATTTAAGCAAGGAAGTAACCATCAGCAGCAAAAAGGAGAGACTGCAACTCAACAAGACAATGGCTGTATGATTTGTTCTTCAGGAACTTGGACAGCCAAACGGCCAAAAAAGCTCATCATGGAGCTCCACAATAAAAAGCCCATGACAATTAGTTACTATTTGCTTCAATAAATGAGTACCGTAAACATTGTACTAACATCCTTTAATGCACAAAGACAAAGGCTACGAAATATCAAATCTCAACAAGCTGCACAACAAAATCGTCGTAGCATACGGCTTAGTACTAGCACATTAGACCTATCCGTCAGTTGTAGATCCAAGAACATGAAAAACAGTCCCGAATTAATGGTCCATTTTGCAACAGATTCACATGGTGGAACGCAGAAACTGATTCTTATCTTCACCAAAAAGAACATGAAAAAAGAGAGACTAAAACTAGATGATAATCCCAGATTTACAGGATAAAACCCGGCTAAAATGCCTTGCCATGACCACTCCAAACCACTGGATGCGCACGCAAAACAGAACGCACGTTCGGTGGCTGTTGAAACCATGAAAATGGTCTAGAAACCACACATTCTGTCGCCCAGAACCATCTCACATCACTAACAGGAAAGGTGACAAAGACATTTCCCCAACCGATTCACCAGCCACTGTCACCGTCAGACAAAACGGAATTTAAGCTCCTTGGGTACAGTGTCACTCATCACTGGACGAGTCATGGCACTTCAGTTGGTGAAGTCACCCAAAAGGAAGAGAAAAAAAAGAAGCAGATCACTCCGCCCACCTTCGCAGCGCAAACAGAGGACAGGAAGACGGGAGGGACAGGGGGAGAAGTCCTCACCTCAGGGAGACGACGCCCCGACGGCGAGATCCGGGCGTCCGGCGGTCCCCGACCGCCTCCATCCCGGCGCCAGCCACTCCCAGAAAACCTGCGAGCACGGGCCACAAGGCAAAATCGGTTACGACTCTGAGACGGCGGCCGGCACCGCCAACCAAACGAGCGCTGGCTGCCTGGAGCGCGCCGCGGCCAGGGAGGTGAGGAGGAGTGGGGGAGGGGGAGGGAGAGTCTCACCGGAGACGGCCGGGTGCCCTCGCCGCCGGAGACGTGTGGGGAAGGGAGGGGAGGGGGCGCGGGTCGCCGACGAGATGGGGGGGAGGCGGTGGGGACCACCGTCAGTGAGACGGGGAGGGCATGGGGAGCCAAGAGATTTGGAAGGGGGTGTGGCTGGGGGAAAGGCGATATATATACGCCCCATGTGCCCGTGCCGCCCCCAAGGGCCGAAGTGCCAATGGATTAATTGCAAGCCTTGTTTTCTTACTTGGGCTTGCCATCTCTCACGCAGTGGGTGTGGTGTGGTGTACCCCACTACCCATACTCGTTTTTAACCTTTACCGCCCTCGATCGCCACGCCTTAATCCCACTGTTATCTCGAGACCGCCCAAACACGGTTAAAAAAAATCGCCCCCCCCCCCCCCGGCCTTCCCCATTGCGCCACACACAGACGCACATCCAATCATCAAATTAAAGATTTTATCTCTGGAGATTTGTCGACAATGGCCGAAATCTGGGCGTGAGCGGGGGAATGTGGACGCGGTCACCACGCTCAGACGCGCGCACGCACGGCGAGCCAGCGGCACAGCAAGTACCGCCACCGCTCTGCAGATCTGGTCTGATCCGCCCGCCCGCCCTCGGGCTCGCTCTTTTTCTGCCTGCCGCTCTCCTTTTTGCCACTATAATAATGGAATGTTTTCGGCACAGTGTACTTGCCTCTCTCGGGTTCAGGGCGAGGAAGGAGGATGGCGGACGGATGGACGGACGGACGGATGGGCCGACGGTGAAAAGAATCTCGAGGGCCGAAAGCTACCCACCCCCCAGCCCCAGGTAGGTAGGCCACGCACGACTGGTTTTCACGCACGTTGAACCCAGCAGCGCAGCGACAGGGTGAAAAGGACGGCGCATTATCCTCCGCCTGTTATATTTCTCATCATTTCTCCCTGTCAGTCCACTACGGCAAAAGAAAAGGAAAAAGGCGAGGGCCAATGAGACTTACCGTTGGGCGACAAAATACGTGACGCACACGGTCACTAGGACAGTACTACCACCACCACCACCACGCATCAACCTAATTTTTTGTTGCTTCTGAAAATCGCCTAGAGTGACACGGAAAATAGTTGCACTGTGCAGCAGTGTGCAGATAACGAGATGCGGGAGTATTTTTATCGGCGAGGGCGGCAACTGGCACGTATTTTACTCGGCCGCCGGCCAGGCTGTGCGACGATGCGGATAAGGATGGCTGTCCTCTCGCGCAGCAGGGGGGCGGCGAGCGGGCGGGGGTAAGTTCATCGCCTCACCGGTAAACGGGAAAGTTACGCAGCGCCATTGGCGGCCAAGTCAAACACAGTGCCCGTTTGCAAGTGGCCACGCCCACCTTTCGGTAGATAGGGTAATTTTTCTTATTTTAATTAGGCCATCGCATTTGACCGCCGGGCGCGAGTTACTGCAGCTCCGTTTGACCTGACCCCTCCCGCTCTCTTTGCTTTTCACCCCCAGCGTTTCGCAAAGGCCGCCGCTGCGTTTTGGTGACGTCATCGCGTAGAGAGACACTCAGGGTCAAGTTGAGAAATATATTGTGATCAATCAAGAGGAGGCATTACCCAGACCATTAGTTCTTGTTAGAAGCATCAGGAGGGTCGGTCATTACCCAGACCTACATATCGCGTGGTCAGAGTCAGACAGACGGCCCGTGGATGGAACCATGCATGCATTCTGCGTGAGCTCTGAGCTGGTACGTACGTTCGTGCAGCAATCAACCAATCCCGGGACGGAAACATCCCATCCATCGGCCTCGATCGACAACGGCAGGCAGGCGCCGGAGAGTCCTTTCTCCCCCGCCCCCGGCCGGCCGATCGATCGGTCGATGACCGGGACAAGGCGACCGCGACCTCGCGGTTGGTTGCACGGCCGGAGGGGGGCCTGTACAGCGGCAACTGTTTGCGATCGAGGAAATGCGCGGCCAGATCCAACTCGGCTGAGGCTGACGGTGGAGGAGGCTGCTGCTGCTGCTCTGGCAGGCCAGCTCTGGCCGGCCGGCCCGCCGGCACCGGCCCCAACGCCGGCCAGTCACCCGCACGTACAGTGCGGCACGTTGCTCCTGTTGCCCGCAACAGTGGCGTGGCGCTGGATGGATCGACCCAACCCAGCCAGCCAACCTTTTCCTCGATCTCGTCCGTAGATCTCCATCATGCCACAGTAAAGCCGATCGATCTATCCATCGGGCATGCCTCCGTCCATGGGGTGGTGCTGCTGATACTGATACATTTGGCCGGGCTGGGCTGGCAGGAGACTTGGTGGGTACGTATCCGTTTCCGTGCAGGAAAGGAAAAGAAAGGAAAGGAAATGAATGGATAGAGACGAAATGGAGGCGGGGAAAGGAAGGGGTGGATGGGAGGGGAATCATCTGGAAGACAGGCGCCACAGTGAGTTAGTAGCGGCACTGTGGCATGTGACGCGCCATAATGATGGTTTAAAGCCTACTGCAGGGCGCAGGCCATGCGTATATAGCTATAGCTCACTGTAACCACGGGACTACGTTTGGGACTTGCGCTGCTAACCTACCTACTATTTTTTCTTTCCTTCCAGGAGTTGCTACTACGTAGCTACCTAGTGCATCTCTACTCTTTTCTTTCTTTCAAGCATGATCCACTGGACCTGGACGGAGGTGCTTGAGCTGGCACTAAGCTTTCTTCATCCTTTGTTGCGGGAAAGAAAAGTGTGTTGACATTGTAATCCTGTCGCTCGTAGTTTTTCGGTTCAGGTTCAGACTTAGCAAATAAAACGGCAAGTGCTTGAGTGTGTTCGTGCCTTCACCGATTCTTTCGTAGCAGCTAGGTAGATTATTTTCAGTTCAGGTTCAGACTTAGCAAATAAAACGGCAAGTGCATGAGTGTGTTCGTGTCTTGACCGATTCTTTCGTAGCAGCT
>CBMN011745541.1:0-10489 GCA_000582825.1 Hordeum pubiflorum | reverse complement strand
TCTCACCTCGATTAGCCACCCCCTGGCATCTGTTGTGACAAAACGACGACAAACATGCAGAAACTTAGTGTGGCATAAGGAATTTGCAAAGTTTGGCTATACACCTTCAGTTCGTCACCACAATTTTGTGGCAGATGATAGTATTGAATGCAAGGTTTTCTTATCATTTCGTACATAGATAAAAGATTCGGCAACATGAGTGGCATCTATGATTGATTTTAGTGAGAGAATTTGAATAATTCGATATCCCATGTGTTTTAACAGCTGCTGAGTGAGTGCAGAAGAAGATCCTAGTCACTGTCCTCCATCTTTTTGACCTTTCTTTTGGCACTTCCATTATTAATTTATCATCATCTGTATTTGATTTTTCATTGGAGTAGCGTAGAGTAACACAACATTTTCCAATGTGTTAACGCAGGTGGTGTCCAATCTTTCTGCCACCACTGGACCTTTGTTCTATGTGGAGTCCTGGGCACGCTTTCCGAGGGAAAGAGAGCGGCTGTTTAGACTGATCGATAGCAGTAAGGTTGCTTACTATTACTTTACTAAAAGGCAGTCTTTCTTCGGCATATTCATTAATTAAGTAGCTGTCATATATCACAGTTTAACTTTGTTATGACCCATGTTAAGTATTCTCATATTGGAAAAAATGTTGCCCAGTTTGATGATAGGTGTCCTTGTAGCATGTTGTAAAGCTTTAGATTTACTCATTACAAGAGTGTTAGATTTTCGCAAGATTCCACAGATGTCATCTAAAATGAATATTTGCCTTACCTGTTTATTATTTTAATAACGGAACATGTGCTGACTATATGCAGAGAAATGGGGTCTTCTTTATTAGTGGTGATGTTCATTTTGGAGAAATCGCTCGTTTTGACTGTGGTGCTCAATATCCATTGTATGATATTACCTCAAGTGGTCTTACCCAGTCTGTCGAGAATTCTGTACCAGCAGTACTTCAATCTGTCATGAGACTTCTGGCTTGGCTGACACCAACCCCCATGCGGGTCTTCAGCCCTAAATGTCGTCACAAATCATGCTCATATGGTAAGCTTTCATTTCCTTTGAATATCATGACAGTATATACCCCCCTAACAAACAATTACTGTAGAACGTGGTTGAAGTTTTGGCTTACCGAATTGCCTTGCTTCTACCATATTACAATATGAAGGTTCTTTTCGGTTGCTGGTGTAGTTGTAATCTGTTCCTTTGTTTACCTCATCTGCATATTTAGTACTTGTAGCTTCACAAGTTTTTTTTCTTCTTAATGCTGCTGTTTAATGCTATTACCATGAAACTGTGAACATAGCACTACGAATTTTCAGCCCATATTTAATTTATTTTCTGCTGTGGTTTGAGTTGTTCTTGTACGGTCCTTCTGTTGTTGTATGTATCAGGTCAACCAAATTTTGGAGCAATCGAAATAGATTGGAATGCAGTACCTCCACGGGTTAAAATTGAACTAAGAGATTTACAGGGCAATTCGGTTGATGGTGTGGAGTTCCCTCTATCTGAGCTGAAGCCATCAAATGCACATGCAAACAAAAAAGAAGGGCATTCTTTTGAAGCACATTGTAGTCTTGAAACAGAGCTTCCATGGCTGGTACGGTACCGCCTTGCGCTGCTGTTCTTTGGCACCATTGCCGGTATGCTACTAACATCGATCTCAACATTTCAAACCACGATTTCTCGCTTTCCTCACATTGCACCCCTTATCTGGTTTTATGTCTTGATGGATTTCATATGCTACCTGCAGTTTTTGTCGTTGCTTTGGTGCTTCTCGTAATCGCCTGCTGCTCAGCTACTAAAATGTTCACTAGGAAGTGCAAGATGGCATAGCCACACATGACAGAGGACAAGAGCATAGACTTCTCGATCTGACTGGTGTTGGAAAAACTGAATTGGACACTGACCAGGTGAGCAGGGATGTTTGATTGGACAAGGATCAACATGACACTTACTTGATTGTGAATGTAGCACGCTGTGAGCACATACTGGACAAGTGTAACGAAGCTGTGATGAGTCTCCGTATAGCATGGTGGAGAAAAGATGTCATGGAAATCCCTTTGGTTGACAATGAATGAATGGATACAATACGGGTTTATCTTTTTAGTTTTCTATGCATTTTTGTTAGGACCCTCGTAACCAACGAACGTCAGCTGGGAAGGACGACAACTGCAAACGATTTGCATGGCAATTTATGTTGGCCGAGGATGACAAGTTTAGTTGGCAAGCATGATAAATCTGTCTCAGTTCATTTTTTGCCAGGATTTGTCGTGCGTACAAACTAAAATTGCCTGTCATCCTCGTGACAATATAAATTGCCATAAAAAACATTTGATTTGCCATTCTCTCCAGCGAACATCAGCTGAATACAGCATACCTATTTGTCATGGTTGATTCTGATGATGATTTGATGGGTAGGGTGCTGCCGTCTTCCCCATTCCCATGGAAAGAAGTTGCGTGTCCCAAGCCTTTTTTGCCTGTGCAATGTATCTTATTCTTGTGTTGGTCTGTTTGCAAGTTCCGTGGTGTCTTGGTCATGTTATATCCGTTCGTTTTTGTCCATTGTGAAGACAGATACATTCTACATTCATGATATGATTCGTCGTGAGGTGAAGATTTCAGGTCATCTCAAAATTGCGTCTCGTGTCCAACTTCATCTCAGAATTGTCCTTCCTTGTTTTGCTCCCCACAAATCCCAGCTGGAGGTCACTAGGCTGTCCCCGCCATCCCTCACCGACGTGCATAAATCCGCACGCGCGTACGACGTGAACCAATTATTAGGCAGCAGCAGGCAAGGAGAGGATGGCGGGGATCCCGGTGATCGACCTGCAGCTTGCCGCGGCGGCGCCGGAGGAGGCCGCGCGGCTGCGGGACGCCGCCCAGCGCCTGGGCTGCTTCCGGGTGGCAGGCCACGGCGTGCCGCGCGCGCTCCAGGACGACATGAAGGCCGCCGTGCGCGCCCTCTTCGACCTCCCCGACGACGCCAAGCGCCGCAACGCCGACGTCATCTCCGGCAGCGGCTACGTCGCGCCGAGCGCCAAGAACCCGCTCTACGAGGCGTTCGGCCTCTACGACGCCGCGTCCCCCGCCGACGTCGACGCCTTCTGCGCTTCCCTCCACGCGCCACCGCACATCAGGTGGCTTTTGTTGCCGTTTCTTTCCTGTGCCATCTGCCCCGATCGAACCCGAGGTGGTGACGCTCGGAGCGGTTCTTCTTGTGCAGGGAGACCGTTAGGAGATACGCGGAGAAGACGCATGAGCTAATCGTGGACGTGGCGGCGAAGCTGGCCGCGAGCCTCGGCCTGGAGGAGGCCCGCATGTTCCAGGACTGGCCCTGCCAGTTCCGCATCAACAGGTACAACTACACGCCGGACACCGTGGGGGAGGCCGGCGTGCAGGTCCACACCGACTCCGGCTTCCTCACGGTGCTCCAGGAGGACGACCGCGTCGGCGGCCTCCAGGTGGCGGACCCGGGCACCGGCGAGTTCGCGCCCGTGGACCCTGTCCCAGGCACCTTCCTCGTCAACCTCGGCGACGTCGCCACGGTACACTACAGTACAGTACAGTACAGTGCAGTAGGATGCCTCCATCATCTGGCCTCCCTACGCCTCCCACGTTTGACTTCGTCTCTCTCCGTGTGTGTGTAGCGTAGGCGTGGAGCAACGGGGCGCTGCACAACGTGAGGCACCGCGTGCAGTGCGTGGCGGCGGTGCCGCGCGTCTCCATCGCGCTCTTCTTGCTGGCGCCCAAGGACGACGTGGTCCGCGCGCCGGACGTCTTCGTCGGCGCCGGCAGCCACCGCCTCTTCAGGACTTTCGGCTACGACGACTACCGCCGCCTCCGGCAGTCCACCGGGGAGCATGCCGGGGAGGCCCTGGCACGGCTGGCCGCGTGATACACCAACTTACATTCCAGCTCTAATGGTCAAGTATGGATGCAGTTAACTTGAAAATCATTTGGATCGGTCGTGCGGTTCAGACCGAACACACGTGACACTTCGTCAATGTAAGAGTCCCTCCAGTAGATGATCAATAGATCGATGATGTAAGGTTGGTGCCCAAAAATAATTTTAGGGCTGGAGAGAGAAGGTTTTTAGGCATCAGAAAATTCAGATGATGTAAAACCAGTGCCCTAAACTTTCGAACATGAACATGATTCATTGCATATTCCAAAATTTCAAACTCTAATATGAAATGTTCAGTATTCTTTACCTACTATCAAAGGACGGATCGCTTCTGCCGGTATGTCATTAGTATTTTTTACAAAAGCCCCTGTGTTTTTCAGTAATGAACCCGCAGTCCTAATTTAAGTGAATTATCTGAGAAAACGTTTCAAATTTATGCAAAAGACCCTGTCGTTTGGTATATTCAACCCGCAGTCCATATGTCTGGGGGCCGGTCAACGCGGGCACGCGACGGCTCGAGCGGCGCTGGCGCGCGGCTGCTCGATGCAGAGCAGCGGCTGGATCCGTGCGCGGTAGGGGCTGGGGAGGCGGCTACGGAGGCCGGCGGCGAGGCGGGGGTCGCCGGTGACGAAAAGGACTGCCGGAGCGCGGCTTGCCGGTCGGATCCATGGCATCCGCGGCTCCTGGGCAGAAAGGAGACAGGGAGGTGAGGGAGAGAAGAAGGAAGGAGTGGCACTGCGGCGACCTAGGTAGGAGCTCGTCAGAGCCGGGCGGGCACGGGAGACGGAGAGATCCGACGCGGCGACGAGAAGTCCTTGCAGGTGGAGGCGAACCTCCATGACTGGCAGGGACAGCTCCAAGGCCGTAGGCGCGGCGGCATCTTTCGTGGGGATGGTGGAGGAGTGTCAACAGCAAGAGCAGGCAATGGCGGTGGTGGTGTGGAGAAGGATGGGGCGATGGGCTTGCACTGCTGCGACGGAGGGAAGGCGGATTGAGTGGTAGGTGGATGCTTTCTGCTTTCTGAACTCTATGAGTACAATCTGATTCATTTAATCTGAGTTCATGTAGTTTCAGATACCAAAAGGACTGGGGCTCCTCCCTGCGACTCGTCGCCCCCGCATGTACCCCTGCATCCTGCTGCCGCCTTGTCAGGCTCTCAGGACGGAGGTGGTCGTCCTACAGGAGGAGACGCATCGGCCCTGCCTCTTGCCACCGCCTGTGTTGCCAGGTTCTTGGAACGGACGAAGTCGTTGTGAAGGAGGAGGCAACGACCTGGAGGGAGGGAGGTGGGAGATGAGACCTATGCGGTCTAGCAGGCGCGCATGAGGTCGAAAACTTTCCTCCATGACATCGCCTGAGTTGTTGCTGGATGGGGAGGAGGAGGGGACAGTGCCAAAATCCATGAGAAGGGGCCGCAATGTTTGGGACAGGCTAGGGAAGCCTGCTATGGAGGATCAAGGCTTAGGTACAGAAGCTTACGGTGTCTGAGCATGAACTATGATGCCGTGTTAACTCATGTACGGAAGGCGATTTATTTGAGAGAGCAAATTCGGGAAACTTTTCCAGTAGTTACCCAGATGTCAATACAGCACACACACGCGCGCGCGCGCATGAGCCCAGGGAGAAATCCAACAGAAGCAGGCTGACCGGTGGTTAAATTTTGGTGATGTGGAGCGTAATCATCATCAAGTTAGAGATGTTATTACTTATTAGCCAGAAGTCTACTTCAACACTGCCAGTGAAAAGTTTTGGTTCACTAAGTTTGAATGAGTTCACATCCGAGGTGAAGAGCTCACCTGCATCAGTGTCTGAACCAGCACGGCATGCAAACTCATTAAAAGGACATGCATCAGCATCTGACAAATTGTCCCAGCTAAATATGTGGCTAAATTCAGGAACTGATGTTTTGCAAAGTCAGCAAATTAGCAGCCCTGCAAAGTACAAGAGCAGATCTTCTGTTCGTGAAGATGGTGGCAATTACAGTAACAAACCAATAAAAGATGCGAGCTATTTTATTAAGTTTTTTATAGGTCCATGCAGTTATTTTCCGTTGCGTACTTTACACAACTTTCTGTAAATTTGTATCAGTTGCATAGTTTTTGTTTACTTCTATATCTATGGCGATTACCCACTCCAAATGATCCCCACGTTAATCTGAATCAAAAGGAGAAGACCAGAACAACATACGTGATTTTATTCATTGATGGTTGAGTTCGGAGGTACAGTCCAATCAAGTGTGTCCAGCTCCCTGACTGTGTTCCTCTCCATCCTTTGAAACTCAGTTTTCAAGTTTAGCAATCCAGCATTTATATTCCAGTACATATTTTATTTGATGATGATTTATTTAGTAGGTACATATGATCCAATCAAACTTGTCCAACTCTCCTGACCGTGCTCCTCTCAGACCATTGAGTCTCAGTTCCCAGGTTCTGACCTACAACAATTCATCATGTAAATTCCCAGTACATGATTTTATCTCACACACAGTGGTTATTTAGCAAAGGAGTTATACCCCATTGTTTGAATTATTTTAGCAAAGGAGTTATACCCCATTGTTTGAAGCAGCGCTGCAGCCATTCCCTACCTCGATGCCATTCAACTTTGTCACCAGTCGCTCCTATGCCCACTCACAGGAAAGTAACTTTTTATCCTTCATTTATCTGCTCTATATAAATTACTCATATAATTTATCCCAACGAGACAACCAAAATCATTGATATCAGGCTAGATTTCTTTGCAGCTCCATTGCATGTGTAAGCAAATTTACAGAATTCATGTGGTAATGAATTAATAAAATTTGAGAGCTATATCTAACAACCTTTGTGCAAGTCCTAGATGAACAAGGCATGTCGGTTTTCCAAGATTGAAAATTCATGAAGCAATAGTCCTAATATGAATACACTTAACCTAAAGCTTGATGACAGTTAGTTCAGTGTGTCTGCACCTTTTGCCATATTTTAAGTATTGTACAATTAATCTTCTTTTGTACGATCCAAACTGTTTGTGACACCTTGCAGTAGATAAAAGGGTAAGTGACATGGTAAATGCTGCACTATTTGAGGATCCGTTATTCAAGGTGATTCCAAATTTCCAATGCTCAAATTGTGTGTTCCAAAATCGCACTTGGGAGTTGAAGAATCCAGAATACCTTTCGGATAAAACAGAAATATGGAGAGGAACCATTCTCAGAAAATAAATATGGGGAAGAACGACAAGCATATTTTAGTGCTGCATCAGAACTCATGGCAGAACAACCAATCTAGGCATGAATCCAAGTTTGATCATCCTAAGATTAGTCCTGCACTGTCATCATTTCGTCCATTGGTTACACAAATAACACAGTCAACTAGATGGCAAGTAAGAACTTCTGGATAATCACTGCATATTTGGTTTTACACCGGTTAGTTTTGCCTTACCTTCTTCAATTTGAACTTGAAGTCTTGAAGCATGTAGCTATCTCGCAAGGTGGACATAGCCTACAGGTAGTCTCTAGATCTAGCCATCTTAAATCTCCATTTGTAATGTTTGTGTTGTTCCTTTTCCATCCTACACGTACACAATGCTAGGTACTCTTTTGGTCGCTGGTCTGGTATCCCTCTATTGCACATTAACTATTGACGGCTATAATATATTTGCCGGGCTGATTTAATGGTCTCACTTTATCATTTTTACTACATTAGCTATACCTTCTGATCTCTTTTAGCCTTGAGTCCCTTTTAGAATATGTTTATCAGGTGTTTTATGTAACAATCATGTTTGCAAGGTTACATCTATACTTTGTTGCTCCATTGTGGTTGATATAGCCTATGCGGAATTGTGATTTCTGGTGCTATTATAGATGCTTTTTTGTTATTCTTTGCTAAGACTATTTATTGTATCAAGTATTTGTCGTGTGAAACAATTTCCCAAAGTCGATCTCAGATGTTCCTTCTTGTTTTCATCTGTCACGCCCTGGGCGCATGCAACATGGGTTAGTTAGATTCGTCCCAGTGAGGGACATGACAAGGGTCATGGAAGGAGACCCCACCGCTCTAGCAGCTTCAGCGGCCACCACTTTGGTGGAGTTGGCAGCACGGCTAAGGGCGGTGGCCCCTACCCAGGATCCCCTCTCTCATCCAAATGTATGTATCGTCCGACCCATTTTCTTTTCATTGTTGGGTGTTGCTATCTGGTTTGGTAATATGACCATTGTTTCTCCCGCACGGGCACATTTACTAGTAAACATTAAAATGGTATCGCACTAGATAATTAAGCAATACTGCTATAGATCATCACTCTACCCCTCCTTTCTACACTAGGGAAGGAGTCTTTGTACGCACAAGGTACTCGTCCAAGTCGTCCGAGTCAATGTCCATTGCCCCTCTGCCAGAGGGGACGTGGTCATTGTAGGCATACAACTTCACGCCCTCCTCATCATCGTCCGAACCTTTCCGCTCGAATTGGTCAAACAACTCATCGACCTCGACGCTAATCCTGCAAGCATGCTCCTCGTCCTTGTTCTTCCTACGCTCCCTATCCTTCTTGACATAGAATGCAAGCTCTCTCCCTATCCTTCTCGACATAGAATGCAAGCTCTGCCGTCACGAGGTCTGGATTGGCCTTGGCGAACTTCTTCATGTACATCGCATCTTTAGTGACGAAGACATGGCCACCTTAGTCAAGTATGGATGATATCATAGTACTATACTTGGCCAAGTGCTTTTTCGATGGCGGCACTCAACTAAGAGCAACTATAACTGATCTCTGAAATTTTAGAGGAGTATACAAATGAATGTCCTTTAGAGGAGCACATTTGCTTCTCAAAAAATGACAATTTATTATGGATCCACAACATTTAGCGGAGTAAAAAAAAAGAGGGCACAAGCACAAATTTGGTTCAAACAAATACATTGAACTTACTAGAAGAAAATTCGGTGTTGATTCGGAATATTTTACACCTAACCAAAATTTGGAATAAATTTAACCGAAACATACTACTCACTATCCATCTCTTCCTCGAGCCTCTTTCAATCGGCTTTGCTCAGCTCACCGATCATAGGGTCGGGGCCTTGGTTGTCGTCGTCGTCGTCTAAGGCGTCCTTCGGAGTTGCTGTAGAGCTTGATGACCTCTGTTGCCCCGGCCGCGTATTGCTTGTACAGCCGACGCTCCGCCTCGACTTGCTCCGGGTAGCGGCGGCGGAGCTCCGCCATGTAGTCCTCGTCGGCTTGCTCCACCACGGTGCGCTACCGGGCCTCCCGATCTTCCTTCCTCGTGTGTCGACATGCTCCAACCGTGGCATCTCCCCAAAAGGAAAGTTGCGGTGGTCGTCGGGGCCGTGCAGGCAGACCGACATGATGTCATACTCGTGTGTCGCATGCTCAGTGGAATGGAAGGAGTTGATCAATATTTTCTTGTGGATGTGCCGTTCGGTTTTCTCGGCCACCCATATTCCCCAATTTCACTGCCGCATGCCGATGGACTGCCTCTGTGGCGACGACAGTGGGAGGTCGGGGAAGCCTGGAAGGTAGGCGCGGGAGGAAGAAGCGTTGTTGCCGCTGGAGGAACAAGCGTCATTGCGACCACGGGCTCGAGACCGCTCATCGCAATGTGATTCATGTTGTGGATGGGCGGGAGGAAGCAGCGGCGATGGGATCCTACCATTATCGGCAGCGGGCGACGGAGTGGGTGCAGGTAGGTGGGGGGCTCGCGGACGGAGATCGGGCGGCGAGGACTGAGGGCAGGATAGGCGGCGAGGAAAATTTGTTTTTTACGTCACGACCGTGAGGTTGAGTAAATATAAGGGTCACTCGCAGCTCGGAGTAAATTTTTTACTCCTCTAAGAGCAAAAAAGTGATGAAGTAAAAAAATTGGGCATGAGAAGGTCTTTTTTAGGGCACTAGAATTGGCCGTCTCCAACGATGACCCTAAAATAAGGCAGCCGCACGGTTGCCGCACCACATTTTGTATGCATCTACAATTTGCCTATGCGCTTCAACTATAATATGCACATAAATATACGACTTTTTGCAACATAACGATGGAAAATAACAACATTCGAAATTCAACTTTAAATCCGCATATGAAGTTCAAATGCAAGTCACAAACATAGTGCCAACATCAACAAAAGTGCATGATCAAACATAGAGAAAAGAAACATGACGAAGAAACCCAAACGTGCGGACATGTCCACTTGCGTTTCTCTCATCGAAATACTCTTTGATCCTCTTCCAATAGGTGGTGTTGGGTTGATCGGTGTCGACGGGCGCATCAAGTGAAATTTTCTTCCACGCCGTGCATATCAACACATGTTCACTTGTTGTGTAGTTTGTGGTTCTTCCCTTTGATCCATCGAGAAAGCCCTCTTCATCTTCATCAAGCTCAGGATCTTCATCATCCAACTCAAGCTCCTCATCTTCATATTGGGTTTGTTCATAATCTTAAGAAGCAAATTCTTGTGAAGCAAATTCATCATTTGCAACATTTGTATATCTCAAGAAAGCTCCATCGTCCACACCACATCAGTATAATTGAACAAACACATCAATGCTTATTTGAATCATTTCATACATAGATCATAAGCAAAAAAAAAAAAAAAAACT
>CBMN011745529.1:0-10992 GCA_000582825.1 Hordeum pubiflorum | reverse complement strand
CTCTCGCTGGAGAAAGAGAGAGAGATGGAGGAGGTGGGAGTGACGGGAGGAAGAGGATAAAGGGAGGGAGGTGGAAGAAGAAGATAAGATACAGGGAAAAAACAACAACGCGCGTGGTGAAAGCAGCGAGACCGGGGCGCGTGCGATGCGTGGGATCGAACGCTGTGCGTGCGGCCGGCCCAAGTTTCGACCGGCGCGCCGTCTACAAGCGTTTACCTAAGTTTTATTCCTAAATTTCTAGAGGCTTGTCTGTACGAGGACTACAACTCTGTCTTAGCTCTTTGAATTGCAAAAAAAAAAAAGGAAAAAGAAAAGACGTGAGATTGGCCACGGCCTATCTGCGCGTGTCCGTCCCCGACTGTAGGTGGTTGATCTGAAAACCGGATTTTGATCGGACGGACGGTGTAGGTCCGCACCTTTGCTCTCGAGTCCCTGACCGATATACACCCCCCCTCCGGTCTCCCAGCGACCCCAATCTCTTCCCTACCGTGGCCGACTCAGGCGGTCGCCGAATCCTCTCTTCGCCGGCGCCGTAGAAGAAGCGCCCGAGATTCCTTTCCAGCCGCGCCGCGCCACGCCGCGCCACGCCGCCCCCGCTGACCTAGCGGGGAGTGGAGCGGACAGGAGATCTGTCCAGGCGAGTCCTTCTCTCGGTGGTACGGAAGCCCTAATTTATTTTCGCTTGGATACTTCTAGGTGTTCCTTGTTCGTTGCGGCGAGCAATCAAATGCGTACCCTTATTACTTTCTGAGACGTCTGAATCTATCCATTAGTCGCGGATTTGACCCGGTTTGATCTAACATCAGCTTGTCTCCTCCCCCCTCAAAAAGTTGGGGTTCGACTGAGCTAGGGTTTGTGCCTGGCGTTGGTAGGTCGCATTGCGCGTAAGTATGTGTAGTTGGGGTGGGTCTGCCTGTGCCTGGGCTTAGCGTCTCTGCGGGAGCCTGGGAACTGTCGCTCTTAGCACGAGAGTGACCGCTATGACTCCAGTCCTCACGTTCATGTGTTTCCCTGCGTGTTTTCTTATCTGCTGGTGTAGGTTTTATTTTGATGGCGTATATGGCAGTAGAAATATTTGAAGTAGTCGGGTTCTGACGCCCTCTGGTGATGATTGCAGGCAAGTATTGTCCAGATGAGTTCGAAGAAGGTTCCGTTCAATCGGCATAAGGAGAATGAGGAGGCGAGGAAGAAGGTCAGGGGTTTGAGATACTTCAGTTTGTTTTTCGCACACACTTTTGGTTCATATCTGATTTTAACTCTTTGGTATTGTGAAGAGGGAGGAAGACGAAGCGGCGCGCGTGTACGCTGAGTTTGTCAAGTCATTCGAGGGTGAAAGCGCATCTGGGTCGAAGTTTGTCCGAGGGGGTGTTATCGACCCCAATGCCAAGCTGAGAGCTGATTCTGAAGGTTAGTGATAGGGGTTTCATTCTCCTGCACTTTGGCATGGTTACCTTCCAGTTTGTAGTTTCAGTATCAATCATGATGGATATATGCACTGTTTCTTTTATTGCTCTAATTAATCAAGAGGCTGCCCTTTTTATTCATTCGGCGATGACAGGTGGAAATTCCAAAGATAGGGGGTCTGTTCCAAAGAAGGGCAGTAGGTAACTGAAATAAATACTTGATTTCTAGAAGATGGTATCCTGTGGCACCACGGCTACATCTTTAGACAGTCATGTGCTGATATACCCAGAAATGAGACTTCAGAGACCAAGCATGAGCAGTTTTAAAACGGCTGATGATATATATTCTGGCTTATAATTTACTATATGTTACAATTACGACTCCTGAATTATTTTTTCATTTACCTTTTGTTGCCAAGTGTTGAATGCATTTAAAATATGTGTGGTTTGAAGAAGAAAATAAATAGTCTGGTCTGGCCTTATGAACAGCCATGGCATCTCATTTCATGACATGTAGTCACCTGCATTTATGCTGTAGGGCAGACTATAATTGTTCTTTCTCAACATAGCTATTCATCGTTGCACTGACCTAATGCTCAAGATCTTGATAGTGTATTAGTGGTACAGAATTTGTGTTATCCTTTGTTTACAGTACACGAGTAATGTGGTCATGACTTTGTAGAGTCACATACCACGAAGATAGTATCCATGTTGTTTCTATCAAAGTGCAATTAATCACGAGATTACTCTAAATTTGTAAAACATGTATGAATAATAATTCATCCGCAGCAAATGCCATATTTAATGGTATTACTGTAATAACTACCAAATGCATCAAGCTTTAGTGAAGTTTCTGAATGTCAATGACGCTGATTGTACTCTCCTAGAATCTTGAGCCAACTTCCAAAATTCTGTGATTAACATCTTATGCCGTCCGGTCCGGACAAGGGATCAACTAGTGCATGCACATGTTTTTTGTTTTGCTTTGTAATCACATTGTGGTTTGAGGCTACTTGTACTATGATCCCTGTAACTTCTGTTATTAACTAACTACTCCCTCCGTATCAAAATATAAGATGTTTTCATAGGCTAGTTTAGCTTACAAAAACGTCTTATATTTTGGTACAGAGGTAGTAGAAATCAGATGATTCTAATGCTGTTTTTGCTAAGAATAAAACCAATGTTTAAAGTCTCACATAATTTTGCGAAAAACAAACAATTAAGTTAACAACAATCCATGTTTAGGTCCAGTTTCTGGCTAATGTGAGAATTTTGTTAATTGCAGCGAATGTTTACTAATTATGATATGAGTTTGCTTTTATGACAAAAAAATGATGTTTTCAACTAATTTTTTATTATTTTATTCAAACGCGGAAATGTAGGTACTCCTAAACTGCAATGCAGATTGGAGCTTTACTTTGACTTTTACTTGTCTCGCGTCTCATGCTAGCAAAGTTAAGAATGCTCTGTGGTATCCACTAAATCATTGAAGGCACGGCCCGATAGTAGGATAAACTAGACTTCCTATATAAACTAGAATGGTTTTGAAACTTCTGCGGAAATTAATAAAGTATGTGTGTATATTGGATTACCATGATTTTGAATAGTGAAAGCGCACAAATTAGTGGAAGGTGAAAGTTTCAGTAGTTCAATAAGAATGTCCGAAATAGCCCTGTAGAGAGTAAATTAGGTTATTTTTTGGGTTCAGTTACTCAAATATCCTTTAATGAGATCTAGTGTACAAATGACATGCGGCATAGCGACTTACGAGCGTAATACATACCTTATACATAGCATATTTTTATCCAGGTATGTTCCATCTTTTGTGCCACCCTCATTTGGGAGAGAACCAGAGAAAAAGGTTTGTCACTGACGTTATTCTCATGATTGCCTCTGTAGTCAGTATGGTTCTTCGGTTGAGCATTACTACCTTGACCTGCAGAAGGAAGATGAGCGGCCAAAGGAAAAGGAAAAAGGAAAGCCACGTGCAATAGATACTGTCATGGAGGAATTGAAGTTGGAGAAAGAGCTTCGAGAAAGGCGTAATCAAGAACGAGCCAGTCGACATGGCGACACCTCTGTGGTAGGTTCTGTTTTAGTGTATGCTAGAGTGGACCTTTTGGTTCTTTCTACTAGACGTAATATGAAATAAATCATTAGGTAATTTTTGATTATATGCTGAAATGTTCCCTGTTAGGCGACTAGAAGGTGAAACTAAATCCTGTTTGCTAACTTTGAGGAACATTTTTCTAACACGTTTCCAGCTGGTAGGATAAATTTGTGATTGATTCCTATTCCCCTTTCAGAATCTTTGTAGTTTGTCCTTGTATATGGTATACTGATGCTTGAAGCCATTTCCTGCAGGCCTCTAGCCGTTTTGATGAACTACCAGATGAATTTGATCCCACTGGGAGATTGCCAGGATCATTTGATGATGGGGATCCACAAACAACTAATTTATATGTGGGCAATCTCTCTCCTAAGGTTGATTTCCCCACTACTTGTTCTGTCTAGACATAATTTTAACTGTACATGCATCATGGTTAGCTTAACCGTGCAATATAAACCTTATGCTGTTAGGTGGATGAGAATTTTCTTCTGCGGACATTTGGTCGATTTGGACCTATTGCGAGCGTCAAGATCATGTGGCCTCGGACAGAAGAAGAACGCAAAAGGCAAAGGCATTGTGGCTTTGTTGCATTCATGAATAGAGCAGAAGGACAGGCTGCCAAGGATGAAATGCAAGGTTACTGTGCACTTCCATATAGTGACTATCATTATCATGTTACAGGAACTTGAAACGTGTTCGTACTTTTGAAGTACTACTTGTATTCCTGCTTTCAATTTACTGAGTTATTTATCTCAGGTGTCGTTGTGTATGACTATGAGCTGAAGATTGGGTGGGGCAAATCTGTTGCTCTTCCATCACAAGCACTGCCTGCTCCTCCTCCAGGACACATGGCGATCAGAAATAAGGAGGTTGATACTTTCATCCCAAAGTTCCTACGGGCACCTAACTCTTGTAATTTTTCTGGAAGTTGCAAGTAGATTGCATGTTTTTGGTGTTTTTCTGTCAGTTGTTGTTGATATTTTTTATTTTTATGTTATGCAGGGTGGTACTGTTATCATATCTGGTCCTGGAGGTCCACCTGTTGCATCTGTTACACAACAAACCTCAGAGCTGGTTGGTGACTTCTTAGTTTTTACAAATGTATCTGTCCTTGTGCTGTGTAGTGGTATTACTATCCTTGTCATCATTACGATAAAGCAATATCATTGAATTTTTTCCCATGTTTTTCATTGAGACCTTTTGAAGGATGAAGAATGGTTCATTGTTCATAATAAGTCATAATATCATTTCAGAAAACATGAGTGCTTGAATTCTATGGAACAGGAGAAAATTCTAAGTTCCCTGTTGCATACGAATTAGCTTGTGGAATATCTTTTCGTCTGTTCTGTGCTGCATCAATTTTGTAGTCCTTCCACGTGTGTTCGTCACCAGGAATAATGATTAAATATATCCTAATGACTACCTGAAAAATAATCCAATCTGAGAAAAATGTGAATTTGATAGGTTGAATAGTATTGCCCTGGTTAAATTCAAAATTTGTGTTACAAATTTGTACGTATTGGAACCTTTTGTGAGAAAACCGGTTCCTCCTAATAAGTGAACGAGACAGGTACTGTTTTTGGTCAAAATTTTAATATGAATTTTTTAAACCTTCTTTTACCAGCACTGTTTTGTATGTGAGTTTGCCAGCTATGTCCTGCAGTATTTCATTAGCCTAGATACAATGCAATAAGTTTTGCATCGATAAGGATGTTGGCATTTTAGTTTTGTAGTCAAATATCCTTATGAAATTTCACTTTGCTGATTCATTTGGTATAACAGGTGCTTACTCCAAATGTTCCTGATATAATGGTTGCTCCGCCAGATGATTCACATCTTCGGCATGTGATTGATACAATGGCCCTGCATGTACTTGATGGCGGATGTGCTTTTGAACAAGCTATAATGGAAAGAGGACGAGGAAAAGCATTATTTAACTTCTTGTTTGATCTTAAATCTAAAGAACACACATACTATGTTTGGCGGTTATACTCATTCGCTCAGGTATCCATTGTTTTTTGTACTGCTACATTTTCAATGTTATTTTCTCTATGATCTATTCTTCTCTATGATCTAACAATAGAAGACTGTCTATGTTCTGTCCATTCAATCTCCGTTATTTCGTTCATGTGGTGATAGTAAAGCTGTCTGTATGTGCTATCTTTGGGTGCAATACAGATGCATATTTTTTGTTTATTGTTATAACATTTTACCAGTGTATATGTTCTACCAAGAGAGGACCTAGTAATTGCTCTAAATGGAGATTTATTTTGTTCAACGGAACTTATGTTCTTTGACCTTCTGAGTATGTCCTGATCAGCTTGTTCTGTAAAATTGAGTAATCTATTAATGTTTGGATTGAAAATAAAACCGTTTTAGGAACCAGACACATGTTTTCTTACATATGCAAACCACATGCTATATGGCGATCACTGTACCAATATGATACTAATATAACTTGTGATATTGGAATGCAGGGTGATACTTTACAACGATGGCGAACAGAACCATTTATCATGATTACAGGAAGTGGAAGGTAATAGCGGTGCACAGTGCCATTATGTGTTTGTAGCCGTGTTTATTGATGATCTGACAGTTTTGTATTAAATATGTTATACTTTAGATGGGTTCCACCTGCTTTGCCATCCAGCCGAAGTCCTGACCGTGAAAAAGAATCTACTTATGCAGCTGGTAGAACCAGGGTAAGGTTTAGTTGGACTTTGTCAGATGCTCTTTTTTTACTTTGCCTTCTTTTAGATGGTGTCCATTACATGATTAATCTGTGTTCCATTCTCCAGCGTGTTGAAGTGGAGCGCACATTGACTGAAGCACAACGTGATGAATTTGAGGACATGCTGCGTGCATTAACATTAGAGAGAAGTCAGATAAGGGCGGCTATGGGATTTGCATTGGATAATGCCGATGCTGCTGGAGAGGTAATACCTGCCTTGCACATTTGACCTAATCAGCTAATTTCTCTTTTTTTTTTGCCTTGAATTAAGTCTATAGCTTATGATTATGAATTTGTTATTGTTTTGATTGATTTGATCTCACACGTCCTGTTAATAGCTCTTTCTTGTCATTACTGTGACCACTCTGAATAATCTCAACCTGATTGTGGTTGTGCTTTGCAAGCTTGATGAACTATCTGATTGAAACATATGCTTTTGATGAGACCTAATGCAAGGGAGTAAACAATATAATACATATAGTGATACATTTTGACTATCCGGACTGTCTGGTTGTATATATAAGTGTACATGTTTTATTCTCTGCTTGATGTTATTTATTTGTCGTATATTGTTGTGCACTTCAAGTATTTTTTCCTTCACATTTCATGAAAACACATTGGTTCTTGTCTTGTATAGATTGTTGAGGTTCTTGCAGAATCTTTGACACTCAAGGAGACACCTATCCCAACTAAGGTTGCGCGGCTTATGCTAGTGTCCGACATCCTTCATAACAGTAGTTCTCCTGTGAAGAATGCCTCTGCATTTCGAACCAAGTTTGAGGCTGCTATACCTGATGTCATGGAGAGCTTCAATGACTTGTATTGCAGTATCACAGGAAGGATTACTGCTGAAGCTCTGAAGGTAAGGCTGCTAGATTTCTCGAGTAGTAGAGATTAACTGTTTTCCTTTGATGTTCTTACTAATGGTTCATTATTTTTTCTGCAGGAGAGGGTTTTGAAAGTTCTACAAGTATGGGCAGATTGGTTCCTGTTTTCTGATGCATATCTGAATGGGCTAAAGGCTACATTTCTTAGACCAGGCAACTCTGGGGTCACCTCGTTCCACTCTCTATGTGGGGATGCACCAGAAATTGAAAAGAAAACTAGCTCCGAGGATAATAATGGGTTTAGGCTTGATGAAGATGGTGCCCTGGCCACAGGAAAGGCAGCGGCGACGAAGGAGCTGTTGGGTCTTCCACTTGCTGAACTTGAACGTCGTTGTAGGCATAATGGCCTCTCACTTTGCGGTGGTAAAGAGACTATGGTTGCCAGATTGCTCAGCTTGGAAGAGGCTGAAAAGGAGCAAGTATATCAGAAAGACGCTGCCATGAAATATGTACAAGGCGAACCTCATAGAACTGGAAGAGAGGATGTTGGTTTGAATGCTCGTAGTGTTCTAAGACTTGGAGAAGGTACTGGTGACAGTGAATCAGATATGCTGGGGCTCTCTCGTCACAGCATGCAAACAGGCCAAAGACGCTCTAGAGAGTGTGCATCTGCTGAACCCGAACAAGTTTCAAGCAAGAAACAGAAAGCTGATCCCGTTTTGCCAGCTTCTAAATGGAATCGAGAGGACAACGACAATGATGAAGATAGAATAAATGGTCAAGGATTGGGATTAAGCTATTCATCTGGAAGTGATATTGCTGGTGATTCTGGGAAAGTGGACACAACCGAAATTAGTACCCATCAGGCAATTCATCATCCAGATACAATTGTTGATGAAGAGCATAGGTACACCCACGCCCCTCTCAAAACCCAAATGTTTAATCATTCTGCCATTGCGTTTACGTTTCACATTCTTTTCACTTATAGTAGCGAGTCCTTTTTGATCTACAGGCAGAAGCTAAGGCAGATTGAGATTGCTGTAATGCAGTATCGTGAATCTCTCGAGGAGAAGGGGCTGCATAACACAGAGGAGATTGAGAGGAAGGTTGCCAGCCACCGTAGGCGTCTGCAATCTGATTATGGTTTGTCTTCAATAGATGGGGCAAACAACAGACGGTCTTCTGGTAAGTAAGAAGTCAGGAAGGGAATACCTAGCAATGCTGTTTCTCTCGTGCATCCATCTATGTACTTATTTTGTAGCTCGCTTAGTAACTCATCTGATAATGATAACGACCCATGCTGTAACTCAACTTTTAGTTATTCTGGTGTGTGTTTCATGAGACAAACATTGTTCTGTTTTCCAGAGAGATTATCATTGGAGCAGAAAGAAAGGGTGGATGATGCACGTGATTCTTCCAGGAAGCGGCCTCGCAGCCGAAGCAGGAGCCGTAGTCCTTCAAGGAAGTCATCACTGGATAGAGACCGAGAGTACAATCGCAGCAGAGGCAGATTGCATGGCAATGATGCCGGGAGAGACAGGGCACGTGAAAAAAGCTCAGCCCGAGGGAAGGATGATCACCACGATAGGAGCAGCAGAGACCGGGAAAAGGATAGGAGAATGGGAAGGTAATTGGAACCCGTTGTGCACTCATCCTTTGCCTGAACAAGGGTGGTGTTAAAAAGCAAGGTAACATATGAGCTGGGCTGCATCAGCTGATACCATCCAAATGCGCTATGCATGGGGTTCCACGAACCTGTTTGTAATTGGGTCAGCTTTGAGGATTGTGGTTCATAGAACAACTATTTTTTGTAGTTTCAAGAACAAAAGTAGCGTTGTTAAACATCAAGCATTGACTTGTTCACTGTTGTAGTGACATGAATGAATGACTGAAATGCTGCCCATCCTGGACATGGTCTGCAGCTTAATTACCTTGAATGACATCGTTTGCAAGTTTATGGATTTACTGTGCTAAGGTTGTTTAGGAATTGGCCTTCTCTTTGTTTTGTGCTTTAATCCTTTCTCAGTTTTTGCTCCAACCGAACCATTTTGATAGGAATTGTGTTCCAAGTGACACAAGAAGTGACACTGAGCAGTATAGTGTTCCAGTCTTCTACCAATTTATCTGTACCTCCTTACGCTAAAGGACATATCATTGCAAGTCAACGAGTAATTCTTCCTTCCACCATATATTTGAAATTTTGTCCAGTACATTTCGTTCAACTTTCATTTGTACGTCCCAAATATAGTACCAAATATGGTACCACCTCAGACGTCTTATATTTATGAACAGAGGTAGTAGTAAGGTTTGGTTTCTTCCTATCTCCAAAAAGAAGGGTATCTTTTTATTAACCCAAGTTTACAATGCACATGAGCTTGTTGACCGCCATTGCAAAAGCCGGCCTTTTCCTTTTCTTTTCAAACTACTGCGTCCTCCATTTTCACCCTGCTAGAAGACAAGTTGGCATCTATCTCCTGATCAGCCGTTCCAACACCATTTTATGTCGCCCTACCCTCAGGTTCTTGCCTTCTTCAGCAGATTCTGCTGTGTTTCCTCTCACCTACAATATCGGATGGAGCTGCATTAAGCAAAGAATTATCTTTAACTTTTACTATTAGTGGGGTAATGCCTCTGAATAAAACAAGATTGTACCTCGACTACCTCTTTTTATGCAAAGGTTTTTCATTTTGCACAACATAATGTCCACGCATTACACCCCCAACTTTAGTCAGAAGTTCTATCTATTTTCTCAACCGTTGAATCACACACGGTTAATCTGGAATTGCAGCAACTCCATCACAAAAAAGCCAAGCCCTGAACGAAAACATTAGCATAATATGCCTAAAGCCATCACACAGCACTACATAGGAATAGGTTTTCCGGCAATAATAAAAACAACTCTGCATTCTCATGGTCAAAGGATATTATGTGCCAGCCAAAATGATTCATAGAAAGGATTGGCTTCAGAATTTGGAATTGTACTTAGCTAGGAAGTTTTGTTCCCCCTATGCACTTATTTATATATGCAATCTTTGCTAAGAATTAGTAATATATATATATATATATATATATATATATATATCAGTCTTTTAGAAATAGAACAAACAGAATACGTTCACATTTTACCACAGGCAGATAATTGGTAATAAATGACGAACCAGATAAATCAATAAACATAATAAAGTTGTTCTTGGTGGTTTAACATCGAAAGATGAACAACAAAAACTTGAATGATATGACCATTGAGGCATAGAGCACCACATGTACATGAAAAGATGATAAGGGCACGAAGAATGCTCTCAACTTCTATGTACTTCCGCTTGTTCTTGAAAAAATATCATTTTACAAAGGTGCAGTGTTGGGACCCGGGATGTAAGGCATGCAAATCTAGCTGTAGAAGATCATACAAGAAGCCGAGATTCGCGTCTGGACAACAACAACCATACGAACTAGTCCATGGGCGCCATATACTCTCGGAGAGCCTAGAACAATGGTCCAACAATCCTACATCGAGATCACATCAACCGATGAAGGGGAATCCATCGTTCCCACACAAGTACTATGTAGGGCTGGGAATGAATCCCCATGGCATAGCCAAGTCGCTTCACCCTGTATTTGATCGGCTGCTAGCAATTGCACATCAAATATTTCGACCTGAGATCCAGGTCATATAACTCGAGCGGGCCTGACCATGCAGTGGTTGACGCGATGCAACTGGACCGAAGTGTAAACACCTGGCCTGGTGTGATAAACTCCTGAACTCCCAGTGCATGTGTCGCTTGATGGAGCGTCAACACCTGGTATGGTGTGATAAACTCCCGAGCTCTCATAACACATGAGACACTCTGTATCAAAAGTCCTCTAGCAAGTAGACAACCCAAAAACTCAACCCCCCCCCCCCCCCCCCCCCCCCCCCCCCCC
>CBMN011745525.1:0-10617 GCA_000582825.1 Hordeum pubiflorum | reverse complement strand
TTCCACATGCTATTGGAGCTTGAGAAGAGAAGTGGCGCTCATGCACTCCTCCTCCTTCGCAGCCCGTCTCGCCACGCCACGCCGTGGGTTGCGGGAATGAGCTGAGCAGAGCTCATACCTATGCGCTTATTTTTGCCGGTCAGGAATGGAGAGATCATAACAGACGCGCCACGATCTGAGACGTTGGATCATGGGCTGTTGCCGACTCGGACGTGGGTCCAACCCACGTCTCTCCACCTGGAAGCGCATATATACGTGAGGTCTCGGCCAACCCTAGCCGCCACAAACAAATCACATCTGCTCCACGCGCACCGCCCCTGTCGTTTCTTTTGCTGCTGTTGTTGCCGGCGACTCCGTCCCGTTCACTGTGTACACGGTTGACAGGAGAGCAGGCCTCCGAAACCCCGCCTCTTTGGATCTTGTACGGTAGAGGGGCGATTAGGTTTTTGGGGAGCGATCCTACGCGACGGCTCGCTGCCGTTCGTCCACATCCTCTTCATCCTCTACGTCTGCGTGACCTTCGTCATCACCATGTATCCGCCAACCGCCGCCGAACGTGCCGCCGCCGAGAAGCTCGAAGCTGACAAGAAGGCCACCGAGGACGCCGTCGTCGCGGCCTCTGCATGGCCGATCGGAGGGTATAACATGTTTAACCCTCTCATTTTATTTCCGTTTTAATAGTACTAGCTATGTGCGTAGATCTTTCTACTATATGCGTAGTACATGCTAGTCTGGTTCATAATCGGTATGTCAGTAATCTTGTCAATGTCATGATCGTGATTATTTCCTAGATTGGGACGGTGGCGACGGTGATGACGGGGCGAAGGGAGGGGCAGGAGAAGAGAAAAGAGGGGTTGTGTTCCCGACAGACGGACCAGAAGAGGACAAGGACGTGCATCCCGTCCGTCCTCGCGCTGCCAGTTTCGTCACAAACGCGGCTCAAATTTGAACTAGAAATGAAACAAAAGCGGACAAAAAGCTGACAAATATTCGTTTGCTTTGGCGTGTTTTGATTCGGATTTTGCGTCCTCACACGGACGTGGCCGAACCATTTGTGAGGTCGTGCGTTGGGTTGGCCTTACTTCAAAGATTCAAAGAAGCGATGGGACGTACGTCCTACATGTGAGATGCGTGTTTCGATGGCAGGAATTGAACGTGTGGACGAGGTCACTCCGACGTGGCCTGTGTGATCTTCACATAAGAGAGATGTGACACGCAGACAATCAGACACAGAGAGAGAGAGATATGGCAGCCACTGGAGTTAGCAGGGAGCAGAGGTGGAGCCTCGCCGGCGCAACGGCGCTGGTCACCGGCGGCAGCAGAGGAATTGGGTACGTACGTTGCGTGCTACATGCTACGTTCATGGAAATTTCGTACGCTGCATGCTACTAACTGGCATGAAGGCAGACATGCAATCGTGGAGGAGCTTGTCGGGCTCGGAGCGCGGGTGCACACCTGCTCCGAGAACGCGGTGGAGATGGACGAGTGCCGTCGGCGGTGGGAGGAGATGAAGCTTCCGGTCACCGTCTCCGTCTGCGACGTCTCCGTTCGAGCAGAGAGGGAGAAGCTCATGGAGACGGCGAAGCAAACCTTCGACGGCAAGCTCGACATACTAGTAAGATTAGTCTGTTCGATCAATCACTTCATACTCTTTCCTCAGTTATCTATTACTCCCTCCCTCTGATAATATAAAAACGTTTTTACACCATACTAATGTAAAAATATTCTTATATTACGAGACGAAAGGAGTACTTCTAAGGTAGGTCAATTTTCACCTCAGATTATTTTGCACCAACTCTATGCAGGTAAACAACGTCGGACGGAATCTGGCTAAGGCGGCCGTGGAGTGGACGGCGGAGGAGTACTCGCATCTCATGTCGACCAACTTAGAGTCGGCCTTGCACTTGAGTCAGCTGGCACACCCCTTCCTCCTCGACGCCTCCATCGCGGGAGGAGGCAGCATCGTTAACATCTCCTCAGTTGCAAGCTCACTTGGCTTCCCGACCCTCGCACTATACTGCATCACAAAAGGTATTTAAACCAAGGTTCTTGATTTTTCTATGGTACAAGGGAGTTCTTTTTTTTTTAACACGGTACATACGTGGACGCACATGCATACACACACACTCTCATTATTATACACGCACGGACATCATATCCTTATCCTTATGAACACCTTTAAGAAATTGAACCGGCAACACATGTCGGCCGAAGGACTGAAATAAATTCAGAAAAATACAAAATCAATATCAAATTTAAGACTTAAACCTTGATAGGCTGGTTTCATCAGAATAAACCTAACCATTGAGCTACGAGGTGAACCTGGCATCTGCATTATCGTGACACACACGGCTACTTTTATTGTATTTGTATAAATGATGTACTATATTGATAACTAAATCTCTAAGACTTCCCAAAAAATAAAAAAATAATCTCTAAGAGCATCTAAACCCGCTTCATACGTCCGGGCAGGCCGTCCGGTCACTGACAGGTTATCGAATTTTGATTCAGTCGGACGTCTCAAACGGGCCTAAAAGGTTTAGGCTGACCGGCACCCCTCATATCCAGTCCAAAAATAAGCGAATATGGGGTGCACATGCGCGTCCGGGTGCGTACGCCGCGTCGGACTCGGCCCTCGCTGGCCCGCCCGACCCAACATATATTCGTCCACATCCGTTTGTCGGACCAAACCCTAGCCACTTTACGCCACTCCCCTCCATCCCTCTCTGCCACCCAAGCTCACCTCCGGCGATCTCTGGTCTTCTCCGCCATGGCGGGCAGCGGATCCGAGGAGGAGATGGACGTCCGGCTTGTGCTCCGCCGCTC
Source organism: Hordeum pubiflorum (assembly GCA_000582825.1). Classification (NCBI taxonomy): domain Eukaryota; kingdom Viridiplantae; phylum Streptophyta; class Magnoliopsida; order Poales; family Poaceae; genus Hordeum; species Hordeum pubiflorum. The sequence goes on along the minus strand of CBMN011745525.1, from coordinate 7,791 downwards.
CCGGAAGGAGGCCCATGCACGACAGCGTGCGGACTCCTTCCGTCCGGAATCCTTTTCGTCCGCCCAAATGGCGCATGGATCTGGCGCTAGATGTGCAGTTGCTGCCTTACCGTAGGCGGTGCGGTCCGTTTGACGTCTGAACATGGTGGCGGACGTGCAACCACTCTGTTGGCGCTCCGAGTAGCGGGACACACCATGGGCGCCGTCCGAGAAAACATGACGTCGTGTGCCCGCCGTGCAAGGCAGCAAGCTCAGGAGGCGGCGGAAGCCCTCGCGACGGTGGACGTTGGCGAGGCGGAGTCGCACTCTCCGACGCTCCGTATGGTAAACCATTGCGGGCGCCGCAACCGCGTCGTGGTGGATGTCGGCTCCTCCTAGGAGGGATCCGTCGTCGATCTCAAGTCCACCGGCACCGTTCGGGTTACGTGCCCCGACGAGGAAGAGTAGGACATGGGAGACGACGAGAGCTCGACTCTCGTGAGCCGGCTAGTGTCCCNNNTCCTACTCTACCTCGTCGGCGACCGGACCGACACTACGAGGGGCGCAGCTAGCCACCGGACATGGGCACGATGGAGCCGGACGAGCTCCGCTTAAATATTGCTACCTTACATCTATTAGTATGGTTTTGAGATTTTTAATTTGAGGTATCCGGTTATAGAATGCATTATTTGACGTTTGACCGGTCAGTATCCGTGGATGCGGTCCGTCCGCGGACGTTTAAAGAATCGGATTTGCAAATTTCGGCCGTAGATGCTCTAAACTTGAACTAAGTCGTTTCTTTGGCGTTATTAATATAGTATCTCACGCATGCAGGAGGAATTAATCAGCTCACAAGGAGCCTTGCTGCCGAGTGGGCTCAAGACAAGATTCGTGTCAACTCCGTCGCTCCGGGTGGGATCAATACCGAGCTGCAAAACAGTGTACGCACCAAACACCACATGAAAAATATAAATGCATAAGCCTAAATATTTCACCAAACTAATTTATACAAATAAGTCCTTATAATGGCTTTAATATACTCTTCTCTTTTTTCTCAAAATGCAACTTTTACTTTTAATATTTTCTACTTCCTTTGTTCGGATTTATTGGCACTTCTCATATTTTGTGTCAACATTTGATCATACATTTGTGTCATAAAATATGAATTATATGTAGTAAAAATGTTACATTTGAAACTTCATTCAAATACAACTCCAACAATATAAATTTTGTGAGATAGCAATTATATTTTGCAAATCAAATCTGAGGTCCAAGTTTGACCTAAAATACAAGGGAACCTTATAAATCCGGACATAGGTAATACTGTACATCTTAATTGCCTAGCAAAACGTTGACGCTAAAGAAGTGATAATTGTTGGATCGAATTTAACAGGTGGATCCAGAGGTCGTAGAAAATACAGTGTCGCGAACTCCAATGCATCGACTCGGTGAGCCGGTGGAGGTGGCGTCGATGGTGTCGTTCCTTTGCATGCCGGCAGCTTCATTCGTCACTGGCCAGGTCATCTATGTCGATGGAGGTCGAACCATTAGTGGCTAATTATTTCAGTCCCGGTATGTATGTTTAGCATTGTCGAAGGGCGTGTGGAGATGTCTTTTTAATGAATCTTGAGTGATTCGGTTGGTATTTGTCTTCGTTGGATCCGTATGGTTTCGGTATTTGTTCGGGCATTTGTGTGTTTACAGGTTGTATCCTTTCAATCTACATCCTTTTGATCTAGCGACCATTATTCTGATGCGCTAGTCCTTTGAGACTTTATCACGATGACTTTTCGACTGATTACTATAACATGGTTTGTCCAGCTCTGATGGGGGACGGGGCGATGACGGTGACACGTCTTCATCTTGCTCCAATGTTTGTAGTAATCGCTAGTTGGTCTACGAACCTATGTGTAATCTTTATTACTTGTGTTGTCCTTTGTACTGTTGTGATGTTTGATGGATAAATTGGATGATTTCCTCAAAAAATATTAATCATTCTAGGCGCCTTCGTTACCATTAAGCTTCTCGCCTGGTTGATCGGTGCAAACAAACTTAGCCAGAACCTGCATGTTGTGTGCTATTATGATTTGTCTGCTATGCCAGTACTAATTGTAATATTTTTGTTTAATCAAAAGTTACCATAGAAAATGTGACATGTAGATTATCATGAAGTTTGGGAAATTCTCAGAGGCACATAGCGGTCTCTGCACCTACTTCGCGGGCCATTGATTTGCATCACGAGTCGGAAACATGGAAATGGCTTAGCTTAGAGCATCTACAGCCGTACATACCAAATATGTCCTCTAAACGTCCGCGGACGCGCCCGGTCAGTGTTCGGGCGTGTTCCTTATTTGTTCGTCCGCGCAGCCACACTTCTCATTTTCTTTTTCATATGTTCGGTCACCTACACGTGATTGATGAAGAGGAAGAAAGAGAAAAAAAAGAATGAATAAAAAAAAAGATGGTCCGGGGTGAGGTCGCGCCCTAAGCGGCGGACTGACCGGGCGTGCCCGGGCGCGTCCGCAAACCCTCATATCCTTCCTATATTTGAAATGGATATGAAGATTCGCGAACAGTCTGGGCGTATAGGGGTGATATGAGGGTCCAGTTGGATCACTATTTTCCTTCTCTCTTCTGTCCGGTCACTGATCGGACGCGTCCAGGGACGTATGAGGGGTCGTTTGAGGCGTCCGGTTGTAGATGCTCTTAGATTACTATGGGATATGTGATGTGTCAACCACTTTCATCTTATGCGTGCATATTTTTTGTCAGAGCTTCATCCATCATTTTTTTTACCTGTAAACTATAGAACAATAGCTCTACGGTAATTTTTATTAAAAGAAATTAACGTCTAATTTTCATATAGTTTAACTGTATGTTACATGGGGAAAAGAGAAAAAAGAAGTAACAAAAGAAAGGCTTGAAAGGTCAGGGGAAGGGCTTAGTCAATGTCTGTTTTAGGAATAAAAATCATGTTTTAAAAAGTTGTTATCTATCCACTAGCGAAAGGAGTCAGCATATTTCTCCTTTATTTTGAACCGAAACAACTTGAGATCTTCCTTGAAGTAGTTTCTTCGGGCCTAAATGATTGGTTGTTGAGCTCTAAAAACTTGGCCATTCCGTTAGGTCCAGATGTTCCAACACCCTAAGGGCATGTCCAAGGCGGATTTTCAAACTGTTTACATATGTTCGGACCGCACCGTCTGGATGCGGTTTCACATCCAATGCAGGCATGTATTGGTCCATCAAGCAGTTCAAACGTACATTTTCCGGCAAAACTCAAGACGAACGTGGGGGGCTTTATGGGAGTCCTGATAGCAGCCACGTAGAACTCCGACATCTCCAGCCAACCCAAATCGTTCTCATTTTTTCTCCTTTATTCTTTAACTGTTGCCCTCGCCGTCGCTACGGCACCCCGGCCGCCACGCCACACCCCTGCCGGAATTCTACGTCTCTGTCAACTCAAGCGTTCCAGCCGAGCTCCACCCCGCTTCTCCTCCATCGCTGTTCGACCCCTTTTCTTCAACCGTCCCGCCAGGTACTATCCGCTACTGCTATACCCACCATGCGCGGTAATTGTTCGTGAATTGCAGGAGTTAAAAAAGATGTCCCTTCTTGTTTCAAGCGATGGATTCAGATTTGGAGTACATATATGATCGCTATGTTGAGTCGTTCTACGGCTCGTCCGACGAGGAGGACTACATGGATGAGACCGCGATGAGCAGGCAGTCCTTGAAGACGCGGAGCATGCGAAGGAGCATGTTCTCAATTTCTAGGGATCGATCAAGGGTCATCGAGTTCTTAACCGCAAAAAGGCGCGCGGCCATTTGACACTGATGGCTGACTACTTTGCACCCGATGCACTCTTTGCTGATCATATTCGCTAGCGTTTTCTGATGAGCGAGACTGTCTTTGATCCTATGATGACTACTTCGTCTTAAAGAAGTACAATGTGGGAACAATTGGGTTCTCTGGTTACCAGAAGTGCACGGCCGCACTCCGGATGCTTGCATATGGTACGACCGTTGATCCGTGGGACGAGTATCTATGAATGTCTGAGAGCACATGCGAGATGCCATGGTTAGGTTTGCAACTGGCGTGGTCAAGGTGTTTGGACCTCGGTACCTGAGAGAACCAACTGTGGCAAACACCGTGAGGCTCTTGGCAATCTCAGAAGCAAGAGGGTTGCCAGGTTTGCTTGGATCTCTTGACTGCATGCATTGAAATGGAAAACTGCCCGCAGGCTTTACAAGGGCAATATCAGGGTCATGTTAAGAAGCATGCCTTGATTCGTGAAGCAGTTGCATCACATGATCTTTGGATTTGGAACACTTTCATTGGCATGCACGGGTCTCACAATGATATCAATGTGCTGCAACGATCATCGTTGTTTGCGAGGCTGACTAAAGGAAAAGCTCCTCCTTGCCACTATACTGCCAATGGACATGATTACAACATGGGCTACTATCTGATTGACGGTATCTATCCTCCACGGACTACCTTTGTCAGCACCATCTCCAACCCAATTGGCCCAAACTTCGCCCAAAAGGCAAGAAGCCGCTGGAAAGGATGTCGGGAGGGCATTTGGAGTTCTACAGGCACGTTTTGCAGTTCTTCCGTGGACCTGCTAAACAATGGGATCCGAAGACCTTGTGGGAGGTGATGACATGTTGTGTGATCATGCAGAACATGATTGTCAAGGACGAGTGTGAGGATGATGCCGCAGCTCTTGAATTTGAGAACATGGGTGANNCTATCGAACTTCCAGACCAGAATCCAGCCACATTTGAAGAGTTTATTCAAATGCATCAACAAATTCGGCATCGACCAACTCACGAACAGCTGAAGAAAGATCTGATTCAGCATATGTGGGTGATGAAAGGGGACAACAATGTTGGAATGTAATATTTATTTATTTTTAAATTTGTACTACTGATGCATGCGGCTATTTGAACGCCTGTATCTCTATGTATGCGGCTATTTGAACGCCTGTATCTCTATGTATGCGGCTATTTGAATGTCTGAACTCTACGTATGTGACTATTTAAATGTGCAGACTTTTAAGATAAATAGACAGGTCGAATGTATGCGGGGCAGCGTTGGATGACCATCGTCCGCATCAGTGTCCGTGGATTTGCGGCTCACCGATGAGGATCACTGATGAAGATGTCGTAAGGGCATTTCCAACGCCGACCCTCAAATGATCCGCATACATCCGGACCGCGCGGTTTGAGGGTATGCGAGCGGCATTGAAGATGCCCTAAGAGCATCTACAACGGGAACTTGCAAATCCGGCCCCTCAAAGGCTCGCGGACGAGTGACCGGGCGTGTCCGCTATTTGTCCGTCCGTGCAGCTACACTCCTCATTTTCTTCCTCATATGTCCGGTCACTTGCACATGATTGGTGGAGAGGAAGATAGAGAGAGAGAAAAATGAATAAAGAAAAGAAAAGATGGTCCGGGATGGGTTCGCATCCTACGTGGTGGACTGACTGGGCGCGTCCGCGAGCCCTCATATCCTCACTATATTTGAGATGAATATGATGGTTCGTGAACAGCCCGGACGTATAGGGATGGTATGAGGGGTTCGGTTGAGTCACTTTTTTTTTTCCTGTCCGGTCATTGACCGGACGCGCCCACGGACGTATAAGGAGTCATTTGAGCCGTTCGGTTATAGATGCTCTAAGCACCGTGACCCTCTCGCTCCATTGGACAGCTGGCTGTGTGATGAAAGACAAGCACGAGCAGGAGCAGGCTCATGCACGATGCACCTGCTCCGTCTTGATCTAGTTTCAGTGGTCAGCTGAACCACCCACGCCAATCGCATCAGATTCCGTTTCACCAGTGCTGTCGTCCAAGGAAGGAACAATGCACACCAGCTGGGCCGATGACACCGACGGTCGAGAAGCATCGCCGTACGTACCGTGGGCGGACCTGAGGGCATGCAGAAGCGTCTGCATACTTTACACCGCTAGTGCTGTGCACACTCCTCTGAAGATCCTCACATGCACACGCCGGTAAAAGTGCCTGCTCGGAGTAAGCTACGTAAGCTGCTCGGATCAGACCAGGTCGTGTCAGGTTATCTACTCCCTCTGTACCGTAATATAGGTAGTTGGAGTAGTTAAACTTTAACTACTCCAACTACCTATATTACGGTACGGAGGGAGTATGTCTGGTCAGATGATTAAGTTCCTTTCATCTGAAAGAGCGACCCACATTAGTTCTCGATCCGTCCAGTCGATGGATGGTAGAACATCACATTGCGTTGTGTTATCCAACAAACGATTTTGTCATCTGATGGCAAAATTAATTGTTTTTTTCTCTCCTTCTTTTCTTGAGCTTTCGGCTACGTACTAGTACAAGATGCTGCTGCTTTCTTCCTTTTAGCTAGACTAGAAAAAAGAAGAGGAATAAAAAGAGAGATCTAGTGCATAAAAAAGAAGAAGCAGAGTCGATTCTTTGTCTTTTTTCCTACAACTTTCGGTTGACTGTGAACGATTCTCTCCCAACAAAATTCGAACGAGACCACCGACCCCCAAAAAGAAAAGAAATGTGCATCTATCTGAAAATCATTCCGTAGACGTCGTATGTGGCACACAGCACGCTCTCTGTTCTGTTTCGTGTACATCAACTGCTACATTATTATAGAGTATTTTAATTTTTTAACAAGGAGTAGTTTTCTCGCTTGCTTCCTGGTGGATGTAACGTAAGTATGTAACCATTTTTTCTGCTCGACCACTTGAGTTAGTTTATTGGTTCCTGAAGTGGATGTGATCGGACGTGAGTGACAGCAGAAAGATGACGCTGACGTGTCATGTCCATGGCCCTGTACTCCACCTTCTCCCATCCTGGACCTGGAGTACACACATGCACTGCTGGCGTGGCATTCCTATCACATGCGCCTTCTACACGCATGCATGCCATTATAAAGCTTTATAGGTATTCTTTTGAGAGAGAAAAAAAAACCCAAGAAGCTTGCTTTCTGCGAGGTACAACCAATATCTCACTTGTTTCCGACTTGAGGGAAGTGTGGATATGATCGGGCATGACGTGCCTTCCCGTCTTCCGTGGATCTGTGGTGCCTTTTCTTCACACCTGGAGCTTGGATCACGGCTGCATGCATGCACGAGGGCACAAGAGTCATTTCCTTCCCACAATCCTGTGCAGTACATTGCATACCGGCGTGGCGCCCGCGTCACATGTGTCTTTCTGTACGCGTTCATGCATGAACGAGTAGAGTAGGTGAGAGGGAAAATGGGCTCGTGATAAAATTCAGAGTAAAATTCAGAAAGGATTTGTTTCAGAAAATAAAAATCAGAAAGGACGAATTTGGTTGTTTGGTGCGGCTCTTGTATGGTCTGTGCCCATGCACCTGTCTGCTGCTGAACAGCGACAGCAAGAAGCCAAAGATTGACTCAAAGAACTTGAGGAGGTCCGGAGCCCGGAAGATTGACTCAAAGAAGAAGCACCGCCATCTGTCGAAGCGCCGCCCGTGCGGGGACTAAAACCCTACCTATATAATAGCCGGGATCCAAGGCACCATGATTCCCCTTCCCGCCACTGGCTGCCGGAGCGGCAGGTGAAGGGAAAGCGAATCCACGGGCTCGCCGATGAAGATAGGGGAGGAAGGTTTTCCCCCAGTCGCCTTGCAAGAAGGAAACGAAAAAGAAGAGGAAAAAGGAAAAAATTGGTTGTTGATGGCCGACGGCGGGGAGGGAAATCTACGGGCTCGCCGCCATAGATCGACAGGAGGAAGGCTTTCCCCCTAGTCGCCTTGAGAGAGAGGAAATAGATTGGGGGGGGGGGGGGGGGG
>CBMN011745496.1:0-11300 GCA_000582825.1 Hordeum pubiflorum | reverse complement strand
AAATACTTACCCACTTTGTGCTTCGATTACCCGTTCCACTTCACGGAAAACCCAACGCAGAGCACGAGTATCAGGCTCTCTTTTCATTGAGTTCGTGCTTGAGGAGTTTGGATCTTTGTTTTCCTCGGGAGGGATGTTTTCCACATTCTCAATAAAGTCACGTGTTCAGCGAGTGTCTTTGGGATATTGCCAAAATGAGCACGAGCCTCACCATGAAGAGTTTTCATGAAGGCCATCAAGGATTTCTCATCATTATCCACACTCATCCTCCAATTCATCACAAGATGTTTGGGGAGTGTGGAATATGAGTTTAGGAGATTTTGTCTTTGTTTTTAACTCTTTAGCCATGAGGCACCGATGAGTAATAGGCTTGTTCTCATTGGGGGAGTCGAAGAGGCCGGTGGTGGTTGTGGCGTGCACAACAATGGTGGGAGTACCAATATGATCATCAGCACTACCATCTTCATCTTTGAACATGTACTCCTCGTGAACAAGAGCCTTGGCATCCCTCCTCTTGGTGAACTTGGAGAACTTCCTCTTCTTGAGAACAAACTTCTCAGACTTGTCTTCGCGTCTCTCACAGGGACACTCCACAACAAAGTGTCATGGACTATCACAATTGTAGAATTTTATTCTTCCAAAGGATCTTCCCTTGAGATTCTTCCCCTTGTTTTCCATGACACCCGAATATTTATTGATCAAGAGGACCAAGTCTACTTCAAAGTCATTTTCCGGGCATTTGGTGTCAACTTCTTCAAACTTTCTACAAATTCATCTTATTCTCTTAAAGAACGCACAACCACTTTCTTGGCCTTCAAAGCATGATTGGAGTTATTGGATGCTTGAGCTTGGCAAAGGTCTTATTGGCCTTGGTCTGCAAAAAATCATGGGTGGAGAAGGTTGATACAACTTGAGCCGGAGTCAACCTGTTGTAATCCATACGTTGATGAACCATCATCACCATAGTGTGCTCCGTCAAAACCATGATATTAGTGAACTTATCCTTTGATGAAATCAACATTTCCCAAGTGCATCCAAAGGTTTTAAAATTTAGCACAATTGGCTTCAACCTTCAATACATGCCATACGTGGTGTCACCGTCATCTCTCACAAAAAACATTTGAATAGCTTCATCACCCTCAAATATCTCCTCGAGATAATCCCAAATTTCTTTGGCGGTCTTGAAGAGAGTAATGGAGTCACTATAGTCATCGGTCACGGCAAGACGCAACATGTTGAGAGCGATAGCATTGAGTTGATCATCAGCGTCATCCTTTGGAGTGACACTTACGAGATCCTTGGTCTTGAAACCATCATAGTTGTGTTGATGCACTGCGGATGTGAGACTACATAACTAGTTTCCACTTAGCAAATGAGTTAGCGTTCAAAGGGAGCGGAGGGCCAACATGATTAATGTGCGGGTGAAAGGGTGAGTAAAAAGGTGCAACGACAATATACTTAGGAAGGGGTGTGCAATCAGGAGACTCAAAGGGTTCCCTCCGCATCTTGAAGCGTATTTGGGTCAAATGCAAAAGATGTGGATGTCGATGGATTTAAGCGTGATTCCACTTCCTCCTTGATCGAGGAGCGGACCTCTTCTAACATTGCATTTGAAACCCGCTAACAATGAAAGCATGTCTACCACGATCAAGGGAGCACCGAGACCAATGGGGCCTGCAACCGCTACTATAGGAGGTTGTTGAACCTCCTCCGCAAGCAGTAGTCCACCACCTACGTTCTCTTGATCTTCTGTATCCCATTTAGGCAACTAAGCGCAATAAAAGAGTCGTAGCTCTGATACCAATTGAAAGGNNCGATATGGTCGACTAGAGGGGGGATTTAAGCTTAATTACCAATTTTAGGGATTTACTGATAAAGTAGGTTCTCTAGATATGTAACTAGGTGAACACAACATATAAGGCAAGTAAACTCAAAGCAATGTAAGCTAGACAACAATATACTTAGCAAGCCCACAAGCATACAATGCAAAGTAAAGTGTGGGAAAGGATTAATTACATGTGAGTCAGGGACGTTGATTTCATCCCAAAGCTCATACTTCCTTGGGGAAGTGCTAGTCTCCTTTGGAGCGGTGTCAGTGCCAAATCTCTGAAACGCCACCAAATGGCTCATAGTGTTCTCCTCGAGTCACCCTCAATGAATGAGAGTCGAATCACTTGGGGTTGGTCTTGAAGGAGACCACCACACATTTACACACGCCTTTGAAGCACAACACAAGCAACGAAGCTTCCGAAGGAAACCCTAACCGTCTAGGATCCCAAACTCCAAAAGTAACAAGTTTTTGGTGAAGAAATCTTGCAGGGATGGTCAAAGTGTAGATCTGGCCTTGCTCCCTCAGTCCGCAAAGTATCAACAAGTTTGGGTGAAGGGATTGAGTAGAATGAGCAAATGAGGTGTTTGGAAATGGTGACTCCTCCAAGGCAAAAGGATTATGATTGGAGATAGAAGAAGGCCCTTTATATAGTGGTCTTCCAAAGCTTACCATTTTCATTTGTTGGACGTCGTGTGCACGGGGTATCCAGAGATAAAACATCACCCCGTGGGCACGGGGGTCCAGAATCTAGTGCACACGAGGATTCCAAGGGGTTGCGTGCTACCCCGTGTGTGTACGGAGTGACCAGTAACTTTGGGCACACACCTCTTAGGCACACTGAGAGAACCTGAAGTGGATAGATGAAGGAACTTTCTTGGTGAAAGGTGTAAAAGGGCTAGTTTAGGGTGTTACGACACCCTCATTCTTTCACCTTGCCCCCTCTTGATAGTGTGGTTACCCCACGACTCAAGTTAAGCCGAAATAAAACCTTGAGTCGTCGTAATGCCACGCCTTTGATCTTTTTGAAGGGGGGAGGGGTCAACCATCTACATAATAAACATCCTCGAAATCAACAACCATCATTAGTTTCACTAATCACATTGTCATTACACCAATATATCATTTAGAGATAAATGCACTTTCAGCATTGGTTGTCAAATCTAGCTCTTATAGTCTCCGGATATTGTGCTTATACCCCAAACTCTTACTTAATAAACCGAGCCAGATTCCAAAACAAAATGCAGTGCAACGCGATTAAGGTGCCGAGCAATATATCTATTACGATACATTTGCTGGGAAAGGGTGAGTTTTATTGAATCAAAATGAAGAATCCAGATGATACAATACATAATGGGCATACACTTGATCTCTGCATAGGTAGGATGCATACAATCAACACCAAAACACACACAGAAAAAACGTGAACAATTAGCAAAGTCATACAAGACCAAAGCTATGCCTAGGCAAGTAAAGTAATAAAAATCCAAAGTGATCAAATCCATGATTGACAAACTACAACAATGACCATATTTGCATAAACCATCTCATGGCACCACAAGGACAACAAGCTCTTCAACAACAATGTCTTCGGGAAGGTAGCAACGCTTAAGCGCCATCATCATCAGATCTAACCATGAAAGGTCACATACTAAGCATCCTAAATTTGAAGCGTCCTGGTATGTTGAGGGTTGTGGGTGACGCTATGAGAGCCGCTCGTAAGTGTGTGTCGCTCGGCTAGTAGTATTTTTTCAGTTTTGAGAAGGAATTATCTGGGTTTTTTTTTATGTTTTTCATCCATTTTAATAGCTTTTATATTGTTCTTTCGCCTTTTCCTATTCTTGTTTGTTTTTCTTTTTTTGTGTGTTTTCTTATCATTTATTATTTACTCTATTTTTTATCATTTTAATTCATGTATACTTACTAGAAATCGTGAACATCTAGAGAAACTATGGACATTTTTAGAATAAAAAATAATTCATGAATATTTTAAAGTCTGCAAACATTTTAAAAGTATGTGAACATTTTTAAATTGCGAACCTTTTCATATTCATGAACATTGTTTGAAATCTATGAATAAGCTCCCAAGATTTGAAGCCTCTTGTGCATTGAGGGATGTGGGGGACGCTATGCACCCCCTTATAAGGGTGTGTACCACTAGCCCGATCGGGTTTATTGGTTTTGAGAAGGCATTGCCAGGTTTTAGTTTTAGTTTTTTTTTCTGTATGTTTCATCGGCTTTAATAGTTTTTCTTTTTGATTTTTTATGCATTTTCTGTTTTTCCTTTCTTTTGTTGTTTTCCCTCTCTTTTTTAGTAATTCATGAACATTTAGGAAATGTCATGAAAATTTTGAAAAATGTGATTTTAGAATGCACTAACATTTTTTGGAATTTATGAACATTTTTTAAAATATGATTATTTTTAAATTTCATGAACATTTTAAATTATGGACCTTTTAAAATAAATCTATGAATATCCTGGTACATTGAAGGTTGTGGGGACACTATGAGCCCCGCATGTAAGGGTGTGTGTGCTACAGGCTGGATTTTTTGAGAAGGTATTAGCTTTTCTTGCTTTTATTTGTTTTTACTGATTTCAATGGTTTTACTTTTGTTTTTTTGGCTTTTTTATTTTCCAGTTTTTTTCCTTTAAATTTTTCTATATATTTTCGTTTTTAAATTTAGTTCATCGATATTTATTAAAAATCGTGATTTAAAAACAAAACTATGATTATTTTTTAGAATTGAAAAAACAATTTTGGATTCATGAATATTTTTAAAATTCATAAATATGTGTAAATTTCACGGACATTTTTAAAGTTTGAGAAAACAATTAAATTGTGAACCTTTTTCAAGTTCGTGAACATTGTTTGAAATCCACACATATTTTATAAATTTGTGATTTTCTTTAAAAAAAATCAAGGTTTTTACTTGGCACTTTTTGGTACGTGAACTTTTGATTTAAGAACTTCTTTGAGTGAAAAAATACAATACGTCGCAAAAGAAAAAGAATGAAAAAATACAATAGTCATTTTTTGGCTGTCGATCGATTTTAAAAAAATGTAATTGAGCAAGTGAGTAGGGAGCCAAGCCGAGCTGACCGAGCCTATGTTAGTGTTATAGCAACAATTTCACGGTTTTAACGTGAAATAAGAGCTCCGAAGGGGCTCACACAACAACCATCGACTGAAATTGAGGTTGAAACGTGTAAGAACACTACAACCACACACCTAACAACCCACTCTTCTCTTTTATTTATTTTCTTTCTACGTTGTCCATAATAGCAGGTTGGTTACATCTACAACCCAAAATGAAAGCCAAGCCCTTCGTGATTCAAAAACGCACGGAATCTCATCTCAATCATCATTTGTCGGGACTTTTTGGAGTCTCCGACAACAGCCCAAGACAATATACTAATGGAAAAAAAACACCAAGACATACTTAAACCCAAGCCGGGATAGATAAAATCAAAACGAAACAACCAACCTTAATAACCTGCTAGAGAAAAAAAAAATCACGAGTTAAAAACGGTGTGGCAAAGCGCACGTTAGTCTCTAAAGTAGATTACAGTCTCCCTAAAAAAAGAAATAGATTACAGTCCTAAAAAAAACACAATCCACTAAAAAAATGCAGGTATTCATAAACATTGCCAAACAACTCATATTAGGGACACTTCTGGCAAGAAAAACACATGCAAACTCTGGGCCGTTAAGCATATAACATGATCACACACGAACTAATGTTTTCATTGTCCTTGCCTCCTTCGTCAGTAGCACCATGTCAGGTTTTTATACAACAACAACAACAACAACAAAAATATAGATGCCCGCCCCATCGCACACACTTCACCGACACCCCAGCATACAACGCCTGAACCCGTCCCCCAGGTTGCCTTTACATGGTTGACACAGTGGACACCCCTAAGCTAAAAACACAAGAATACTGGACCCAAAGCCTCCGGAAAAAAGAAGGCCCCTAATACTAACTACCACCACCACCTTATACTATAGTAGAGTAAACATAAGTTACCTTTCGCATAGCTCAGTTTATGGGCGTATCTGCAGGAGAGTGGCGAGGAAGCTGCTGCTGACCGGAGAAGCTGGCAAAATTAATTCACAAACGTACTGTCCATGCTTCGAGCCTGCATGAAGCCTGTCATGAGTGTTTCTCCTCGGTGCATACAAGACCCGGTCCATTTCCAGCGCGCGTCGCTTATCGAGTGCTCCCATTCCCGTTCCCGTTCGTGTAGAAACCGTCCGTGTTGTGGGCATCCATCTCTGCTAGCATCACGGACTTAGCCCGCTGATACCTGTTCCTTTTTGCGGAGATTGCTGATATTGCTGCAGACGTAAATCCAACAGATTAAATGTGTTGTCTTCAGACAGGTGCCAAATAAACAAAGACAATTGGGCCGTGGGTTGTGACTTCTGTGACTAGTTCAGGAATAACCACCAAGATCATATAGTTTGAATAACTGAGGCAGAGGCAGTATAGGTAGGTATCTAAATCTGCCACATTACAGTTTCAGTAAGTATAAACCCAACTAAAGTTTCAAAACCAGCATCATAAATCGGTAACTGATACGACTGGCCTCAGCTACAGTTTGTGAAATACAGCTGACAAGTCAAATATGAAGGCAAAAGAGTTAAATGAGATACTTACAAGTCAAATCTTGAGGGAACTCAAAATCGTAGTCATATGGTCCCCGTCGTATGCACACTATGTAGACCACTATAAGTATAACAAGCAAAAGAAGTCCAAACGAGGCTCCAAGTGCAATTTTGCCGGTTTTGTTCAAGCCTCCTTTCTCCCAGAATAATGCACAAGCAGGTAGAGTAGGCACCCCACACAGGCCTTTATTACCTGAGAGACTGCCAACACAATGCATATATTTGTAAAAAACGAGAGAATGAAATGGAAGTTACACACCGCAGCTAGTTATCCACAATCTATTTATAGTATATAACCACATGATTCTTAATCTATCAGCTCACCCCTTGCATACCCATTCTCTCCTTGTTTGGCTGCAAATAATTTATAATAGAACACTTTCAAAGTCGAGCATGTCCTGCAACTCATCCCAGGACTCCAATTTAGCTAACTGATACCCAACACATTCTCTCAAACACGCCTCGATCTATTCAGTTGGCATGCACCCAGTTCGTCTTTGGGTTTACACGCCTGAATCATGCTAAGCTGACGACAAAAGATAAAGAATATACTTCAACATTGTTATCATTAAGTAGGGTGGAACAAACAGCCTGACTACAATAACTCTTCCTGATGATAACCATGGATGACATGCTATGCAAACTTTGCAGGAAGCAAGTGATAGTGTTATTCAACAAAAATAGTGGAGATATCTTACTCTATCATGCCACCATGCACGCCAACTGAATAAAGTCTTTCTGGAACTTGCCCATCAAGTTGATTGCTGTTTAGTAGACTGCACAAGATATAGTACCTAGTAAGTCGCCATTGTTGCATACATATGCAGGATATCTAAAAAAATGCATGAACAGATTGAATAATACTGTGAAACACTCTGCTTACACAGTCTGTAATTTAGATGAGCCTATGGTGCCAGGAATACTCCCAGTAAACTGGTTCGAGGACAGATCCCTAATAAAAAAACAAGCAAAATTGATTAAAGTGACTCGGATTGTTAGAGACTGCTAATTTGCTAATTCAATGTTCTTTTTTTACAGGCTTATAATAATCAGGCTTGTCGAAGCATTGGATAGAACTACAAGAACAGAAATAAACTATGTTTATGAATTGATTGTAATCCAGAATGAGCAGCAAAGTTTAGAAGCACATTTGCTAATTCAATGTTCTTTTTTCACAAAAATAACATGCTGAAGTTACCTAACAGATACATCTGGACCACTTAAAACATCCCTCCATCCAGGCACACAGACAGAAAAAAAACTGAGACCAAGGATCATTGATAGCCAGTACAGATGTCATGCCATCCCGCAGATAAATATTATGTATTGTTTAGTCAGTCCATAGACGCTTTACCAGCTAAGATACTGTCATCAAAGCAATTAGCTCCTGAAGCTCACAGAAAGAGTTCCTAGAGCTACTTTCTTGGTACTGTCCTAGCTTCATGATTCTACATAAGAATGCTACTTGTGTGGTGTGGAGCAGGTAAATTCCACCAAATTATAGTTTTAAAGATTTCATGATGAACATACAAAGTAAGATTTTGTATCATGTATCTACCATGAGCATGTCAACAGCAGAATGTGGGTGCAATAACAATGCGCCGTATTTCTAGCATGAAACAGTACAACTTTGCATGCCATGAACTATTGTACTCACAGTGTCGCAAGTGAAGGTTGGCCTAAACCTGGTGGTAAGCTTCCGGTCAAGGAATTAGAGCTCAAGTTCCTGGTCAGGCAAGATCATAAAATTTATTAATGTTCAACAAGGAGAGATGACAAAAATGTAAAAAACATAAGTAAAATAACACCATTTCTATAGCTTAAAATCAATTGTTCTCAAAATAATATGAGCACATATAAAAAAAATGGTAAACAATTTAAACTTGATATCATGGACGATATATCTTGAATACAGAAGTATCAATTAAAACTAATATTATGTTTAATATTGTACTCATCGTATGCGTTGATGTATCTATAATTCCATATCATTCCAGATTTGCGCTGAAACCTCCTACAAGAAGTTCCTCTTTAAAAAAACAGATAGGGGAAGCCCCACTTGAAGGACATTTTTCTTAAACCAACAAGTACATACAAAATGGGTCCAGTGCAATCCGATGAAGCCAGTAAATGAGGAAATAGCTAGCGGGTTTTTGTTGAAATATCACCTTTCTATTGTAGGTGCGGTTGACAGGTGGGGCTGAGAAAGCCACTCGGCTCATTCTAGATGCGTAGTGCTCTACCACTGTTGCTACTCATACTGCTCTACCACTCCAGGTCAAGTGTTGCTACTCATACTGCCCTACCACTCCTTGACATAATGTCATAATATACCCATCTGCAGTTGGTCCTATGTTGACTTTGGGACCTTCCAATATTATATTTCACACTAAATTTGAGATTTCATTTATTTCCAGGTGACATCCTGTACTTCTATCTCTATTTTTTGGATCTGTACTGCTCCTTGCTTTAGCATCCACTCTACTATCTAGAAAGGAAATAGTCATGGTAATCTATCCATTGAAGTCTTTCAGATGTCATAACCAACGTCCACAAGTTATCTATAGCACTAGAGAACTTTAAATTTCAAAGTTACAGTTCAAGTGCTCCTGTAAAGTTAATGCAAACATGAACCTCAAGAACCATCCATATGCGGGAACTAGAAATACCAATGATGACCAGGATCAAGCTGAAATCAACATAAGTGTGTGCAATGATACTTACAAGCTTACCAAGTCTGTCAAATGACTTATTTCATCAGTGATGAAACCTTTCAGTCCTTGACTTCCAAGATCCCTGTCGGGCAAATTAAGAAACGTGAGAGTTATAACAGCAACCCCTCAACTTTTCATAAGATATAATGAGCAGAGGCCTTCAGTTTATGTTTTATGTCCAGCGAAATTTCAGTGATACTGATGCACAGAGTACTATATTGTAGGACAACACACTTTTAGCTACTAGCACTGAAGTTAGAACAAATACTTGAGCAGTAGCTCAAAGTAAAAGAACAATTAGCAACGGCGAAGCTATGCCTTGACTGTGATGTCAAGCGACTTCACAGAATCCTGGTTGTTTTCACTAATATGCATGTGATTAGTTGTACTTTGTCTACACATATGCATAATAGTAAAGCTTTGACATCACTGGTTCAGACAGAAACTTTTGGACATAATTAAAATTTTGCAGTTCAGCTTTGTGGTGCAGCTCAGATTGGTTAAGTAGCAAATGGGCAGCAACTACTGAGGTAGATATGTTTGCTGCTAGCTCTGTGTGACTGTTAGAATATCTTTCCTTTACAATGATCTGCAAAACACTACAAGTACTTCTTCAAAGATAATTCTTCCTTTTTTTGGAAGAAAACAGGAATGTAGTTGGTAAATCAAACATAGGTTAATGACAACTTGACAGCAAGGCAGAAATAGACTAATGAAACAGAGAATATGTAAAAATAGCATTGGGATATCGAAAGTGCACTCACAGCTGAGTGATCACAAGCCCTTTGTTACCGGGATGGCAAGTAACTCCCTCCCATGCATCCCACGTCCTCGGCGCGCATGGATCCCCGTTCCACCCCATCCTTGCTGGAATTTTCAGTGAATCCTTCAGGGCCTTCATCGCAGCCACTGCCAAAACCAGTGCAACAATCTCAACGAATGCATGCTGGTTTTCTACGATGCAAATTGGAGAGCTCGGCCCCTCTTGTATTTAGGAAAACAAAACAAGCACAGAGAATACGCAAGGAATATCCAATTAGCTTGTCCAAATGAAGGAAGATCTTCAGACCATTACCTTGATGTGGCACCGTCCTTGTCTCAAGGGGCACCATTGCGTAATTCTCGAGCCCGCACAGGATCGGCCGTCCCACTACCGGCACAAGCCTGACGCTCATGGTGGAGCTGGTCAGGTTCTCCACAATGTATGTCCACTTGAAGGCCGTGAACCCTCCGACCTGCTTGAAGATGTCGATCCTCGTCACGTTCCTCCCGGCCAGCATTACGTCGAACACCCTCTGGCCAGGGGCCCTGACCCCGGCGTCGATCTCCGCGAAATGCAGCCAGACCATGTAGGACATCCTCGTGTCCACCGGCATCAGGTACTCGATCTCGTTGGAGGCGTCCCCGCCGGTGGTCACCGCGGACCTGTACATCTTGGTGGGGAAGTAATTGGGCGGCTGGTTGCTGCCGAAAATCTTCCTCCCACCGGCAGTAATGGCGTCGTAGGTGAGGTCATTGTTTCGGAAATCTGTCCCCGCCTGCCACACCCTGGAGAAGGCGTCGGAGTCGTTGGTGAAGCCGGGGCCGAAGAGGCCGTTCCCGCAGGTGAGGCGGCCGTAGTTGACGAGGACGATGTCGGCGCCGGTGGTGGCGCCGTCGTAGGCGAGCGGGTGGACGGGGGCGACCTCGATGGAGGCGACGACGGGGGCGTCGGTGGAGAGCGAGTAGAAGCAGACGTCGGTGGCGGCGTCGGGCGCGGGGTCGGAGGGGAAGATGAGGTCGGAGTATGCCCCGTAGCGCGCGGCGGTCTCGGGCCACGGGGAGCGGAAGGAGAGCACGAGCGTGGCGGCGGCGGAGACGTCGAAGGACGGGGAGCGGAGCTTGGAGTCGTAGTTGTCGTAGACGGAGAAGACGCGGAGGTAGTAGCGGCCGGGGGCGAGCGGGAGGGAGTAGCAGGAGGACTTGCCGGCGGAGGAGGGCGGGAAGAAGCGCAGCGTGCGCTCCTGCGGCTGCGGGAAGCGGTGCGGCTCCGCGACCATCCCCGCGTTGCCCCCCGCCGAGAAGAAGCGGTCCGCCAGCCAGTGGCGG